>CM076571.1:677783217-677828632 GCA_034641835.2 Pinus albicaulis | reverse complement strand
CACAGCAAGCAAAGTCAAATTCATTAACTTCCCTCATCACTTTCCCCTCAAAATTTTTACTAATTTCCCCCAAAGTACTAAGGTATTTGGAGATCAAAGGGGCTCAAGGCATTTCCTTGACTTCTGGAGGGACCGGACCCTCGGCCTAATGATCAAAAAGACCTAAGTACTTGAGATAATTTATCATTATAATCATCCATCTTTAACCTTGTCCTAAGTAAGATCCTATTTTACTTGGGAAACTCATGCAAAATTCCATAAAAATCCCTCAAGATAACTTGCTATTCTAAGTTTAAGTGTTGAAGATAAGATATTGCAATTTACTTCAGAAGTTATCACTTTCTTAGATGTGCAAAAATATTTTGAGTTTCCTTGTCCTTTGCCATATTTACATTTAACTCTATTTTACTAAATCCCTAGTAAAATACCCTATCCTAAGTATATAACTCCCTTTTTATAAATAACCCAAAAAACCCCTCTATTATATAGTTTAACCAAAGTAATTATTTCCCCGTGCATTTAAAAGAAAACCCACTACATAAGCCCTTTGGTTAAATTATACCTTTATACAATAATCCCGCCCCTATGGTGAATTAATTGTATTAATTAATTTATCATATAATAAAAATATATATGAAAAAATCAAACTTTAGACATACAATATGTATGTTTAAACCCAAAAATACAAAACCCGAAGTTTTATTTTCTAAACTAAACTTGGGAAAACCTTGTGCCAACGTGGCTCATCCACTTGGCATCTAACGCAGCCTTTTACTACCCGCGCCCAGCAAAACCCCGCCACAACTCCCTTTTTCTATATAAACACGGGATTAGTTAATTATCCGAATTAACTAATAACCTTACCCTCCGCCTATTAGACGCCTCCCGGGGTGATTAGATTAACCTTTAAATGTTTTAAAACCCGACGGGCCCACACCTGAAACCTCCGCTTATTCCCCCATCACTTCAACCGTCGGATCAACCCTCCGCAGATCAACGATCCACGTGAACCCCGCTACCCATCGTTTGTAAGAACTTTAACGAGCGGGAAACGGGTGGTATTTGAACAGTTCACCTTCCACGTGGCTATCAGTTTGTGGAATCGCTGCCCTCCCGACTAATACCACCCTCGACCAAAAGCGGTGCGGGGTTACCGCTTACCACTTACCGCCCGACCCCTGCACACGTCAGCCCGTACATTGATGACGTCACTCCTCGAAAAACTAAAAAACCCTTTTAACTTGTAAATAAAGCCATTTATTGTGTTTTTCCCGTTATTTTCGTTATTGAAAGCGACTGTGCTCTCTGCTACGGTTTTTGAATTTTCATTGAAATCCACTGTTCCATTCGACTTCGCTCCAGAATTCCGCCGGACCTGTGTTTCGAGCATCATCTTGCCACCACCTGATACCTGTTAAAACCCAGTTTGCTTCCAAGAACAGGTATTTCTTCTATTGTGCTCCGAACTTGAAAAGAAACTCTGTGTTCCTTGTTTTTCCGCTGGATCAGTGTTAAAATATTATTGCTAAGATCATTCCCTGATTTTTAAACTGTGAATTGTTCCCCCCGAACCTGCAATTCTGCCAATTTCCCTCATTAAAACTGAAATCGCGCTCAGTCTGTGAAGAAAACCCAGAAACTTCCATTTTGAATACACAAGAACCAAAATGGAAGCTCCGGCAGCTCTGAATGTAACCCCATTGAATGCCCCTCATAGAGACCTGGATTTCATTAACAAATTGTTTGATTTTAGCAGGTTATCATCAGAATATGGATTTGGACCAACAATTTCAATACTAGTTGACAAAATTGTTACTCCAAATTATCAGATTTTAATTCAATATCTTCATTCAACAAACAGTTTGTATACAAAATCAGAGAGAGATTAGAATGATGAAATGTGCACAGTGAATGGTAAAAGTGAAATGAGAAATTACAGGGATAGGAAAAGCATAACAATTAAAGAGTATCAGATGAAAAGGTTAAAGAGTATCCGTGAGAATAAAGAGTATTCGACAAGCCAAAGAAATATTTCAAAGGACAGCACAGAGCCCTATTTTAGCACCTACCTCTAGCACATCCACGGAAAAAGGAACAGCACATCGGGAGTTGCACATTATTCTATCCACGAGACCGTTTGTCTTTTGTTTGTTTGTAAAATATGCTTTAAGTCAGCCTAGATTATTGGCTAAGTTAGTGTAAGATTGTTTTAGATTATTTTGTGTATAAATAAACCCTCAAAGAGAGTGTTGAGGGTGGATTCTATTACTCTGCTGTAACATTGAGATTTTCGGAATAAAAGCTTTTGGAGAAATTTACTTGTGGCTTGCTGGATGACGATTTGAAAGCACTAGACTTGTTGCAGGATTCATGTGTTGGACTACAGTTCAATAAGTGTTTCTTCCCTTTGTCTGAAATTTTATATTAGTTTATAATACCATCATATCCATTTCTGAATAATTTACATAAAGGATTGAAACATAATTTACTTAATTGTACTCTGTTTTCAAATGTGATTGTTCTTAATGTTTTCTTCTAAATTAGCCATAAGCATGAATTCTTAAATGCTCCTGCTTTGCTAATTTAAACATTGTTGATTACTATAATAAAGAATCCTTCATTTCTCTTTGTTTGTAGTCATTTCACTTCTTTCTTCTGAACATGGTGAAAGATTCTTAGCTACCTTTCATCCTTTCAGGATCATCCCATCCTCTTTAAATTTTAAGGATTGTTCTCTGTCTAGCTATCTTGCCCTGTAATACCATCTTGTGCTTAGAATAGAAATCCAGTAAAGCCATCCTTTGACTCCATAGCCCAATGGACTGAAAGCTCTCAAACTTACCCTTAGTTTGTGGATTCCACCATCTTCCCAAAGCAAACTCTTAAATCTATAACTAGCCTAAAACCTTCTAAGAACAAAGATAAATCATAAAGAGAGAGCCCTCTCTGGATGTAGATTGGCTAGAGTCTGCATCTAAAAGATTGGTTTGTGGTTACCTCGGGTATACTTTCCTCTTACACAACTTCTAGGAAAACCTGAGTGATAACACCTTATACACACCAACCATGCATCCATCAAATATTTAAGGAACAAACCTGATGTTAATGCTAGAATAATTAGATGGTTATTACTATTACAACAGTTTGACCTAACCATTGTCGATAAACCTGGAAAGGAGAATGTTGTTGCATATTTTTTATCCAGGTTAGCTCTACCTACATATGAAGAAGGAATGGTGGATGACCAGCTCTCGGATAAACACCTCTTTGCTATCTCCATAATCTCTCCATTGTTTGTTAACATTGCTAACTACTTGGTTGTTGAAAATTTCCCTCTGAACCTCTCATCGAAGGAGAAGAGCATGATCATTGGAAAAAATGACCCTTTCACCTGGACCGAGGGAAATCTCTTCAAGCTAGGCCCTGAAAAAATTCTCAGGAGATGTCTGAGGGAGGAAGAATTTTTGACATCCTCTTTGCATTTCATGATAGCCCTTGTGGGGGCCACTTTCCTGCAAAAAGTACAACCTTTAAATATTTGCAGACAGGTTACTATTGGCCTACCTTTCACCAAAATGCTAGAAGATACACTAGCAAGTTTGACCAATGCCAAAGGACGGGGAAACATACATAGAGGGATGAGATTCCTTTGCACCCTTAGGTGTCTCTAGAGCCATTTCACAAGTGGGTCATGGACTTCATTGGACCCTTTGATCCACCATCTAGCCAGAAAAATTATATCATAGTCTGCACTAACTACCTGACAAAGTGTGTTGAAAAAAAAGTTGTAAAGGTAGCAATCGAGGAGAAGGTAGCAGAATTTTTGAGGGAGAATGTGTTCTAAAAATTTTGATACCCCAAAGAGGTAGTCACTGATCAGGAGGGAAATTCACATGATCTCATCTCATTGAGAATCTTTTGAGGAGACTGAAGATAAAGTATAAGAATTGCACTTCCTACCACCCTCAAGAAAATGGTCAAGTTGAAGTGACCATAAAATCCTTGGCGAATATCCTCACCAAGGTTGTGAGCAGCAACAGAAAATATTAGGCAGACATATTGGTAGAAGCTACTTGGGCCTACAACACTACTTGTAAAACAACAAAAGGGTTCACTCCTTATGATTTAGTATATGGAAAGAAAGCTCTGCTTTCAATTGAATTTGAGTTCAACACCTTAAGGATGGCATCTGAGTTAGACCTAGATATATCAAGGGCCCAAAAAGAAAGGTTTTTGGAATTAAATGGATTGTATGAGTTCAGGATGCAAGAAATCCTTCACACAGAATTGATTCAGCAACAAAGGAAGGTCTGGCATGAAAAGCACATTAAGGAGAAGACCTTTCAAGAAGGATATTTGGTGTTGTTGTATGCCTCAAGGTTCAATCATTTCAAAGGAAAAAAGATGAAAAGATGTTTAGGACCCTACAAAGAGGAAAAATGTTATGATAATGGCACAGTTCATATCAGGACCATAGATGAGGAGGGGATTCCCCTATTTGTCAATGGTTACAGGCTCAAAGGTTATAAAAAGCCCCTTGTTCAAGGCTGGATTTATAAATTCCATAAATAGGGAGGTGTGTGTCATTAGAGACTCCATAGTTTCTAGCACCTTGTTACACTGAAAACTGTCACCTTGACATTCTGCTGACCGTATGAGCTCATTATTACTCATACTTCCTCCTTTTGCAAGTCTAATATACCAGCTCCTCATATCAAGCTTCAAAATCAGAAGAAAATCCCTAAAATCCCCTTAGAATTGGTATCGCACTTTCTCTATGCATTCCCTGCGGTCCCGCACCTAAATCTCAGCTTGCATGCGGAACCATACCGCACGTTCTTTGTGTAATGGGTGCGGACCTCTGTAAAACATAAAAAGGCGAGAAAATGAAGATAAAAAGTGAATTCCAGGTGAATTCTAGAAGATTCTAGACGGGAATTTTCGGAATGGATACACTTTGAAGCTGGTTCATGCATCCCTTCCTTAATGGAGCTAACCCCTTGATGTAAGGAGCTTATCCCTTTGAAGGAGGATTCTATCCCTTCATATTTGGAACTAGAAACCTCCTCTCTTTCACTATAAAAAGAGGCCTTGGGTAGCCTCAAAGGGAGTTCAAGCTTATGAGATTTGAAGTTAAATGCTGGTGAGATTTAGACTTGAGTAACTTAAGACTTTCTGTGAGGTTAAATCACTTATCCTCATTTGTCTTAGTTCAAAGAGTGCAATGCTTGTCAGAGTAAAGGAGATTCCTGCTTCGGACCCCGGGAGGACCCGCACAACATCAAGGCACAGGTTGTAAAGGTTTTCTATCTTTAAAGTTAATACAAATATACTCATTTCTCTCATTAAACTGTCAATTTGTGGTTTATTTCATAAATTCCTTGATCATTATGATAAGTATGATTTATGATAATGTCTATACAGGTGCTGCTTAATCTTTTTACTTGTTTGTGATTGCAGATATACGAAGAACGTTCTTTCAGTGCACGGGAAGGACTTCAACAAAATCAAGTAAGCGAGCAAGCGTTGGACATAAGGTAGGCTTTTACACCCGTATAGTGTTTTTATAAATCTTATATGCTTAGAGAGAGATTAGTATAATTGGCTGTTTGTTGCTAGTTACCTTTTGTACTAGAGAGATCGGTCTTGTCCGCAAGACGGATTAATCTACACAACAAAATGGCGACTCCACTGGGGATCATCAGAAGGTAGAATCCAAGGATCATCAGACATAACTGTGTCTGATGAAATCATATGAATAGTTGCAGTAGAAGACGATACGTTAGGAGGAGGAAAGGAAAAAGTTCCTAGCAGACCAGAATCTTTAACCAAACCTACTCCCACATCCTTATAAGGGATAGCCGTTTTACCAACATGCTGGATTGTTTCTGTAGAGGCTGGGTCTGACGAAAAATAAGTTAACTGATCTATTGTCACGATCCTTCCTTGATATGGAAATTTTATAAGTCGAAAGACCGAAGAGACAACAGCAGTCATAGCATAAGACCAACTACGACCCAGTAGAAGGTTGTAATCTAGAGGGGCATCAACCACTTCCACATCTAGATTAACAATTTTCCCTTCAAACCCTATGGGTAAATCCTGCAAAATACCATAAGGTTGAAAACCTCGACCATCAAAAGCTTTTAGAATCGTCGGAGATTGGTTAAGTGTAGGAGAACCAAGATATTTCCAACACTGAAGCGACATAATACACGTTGAAGCTCCCTCATCAATCACAGTCCGAAAAATAGGTCTGTTTTTGACTAACACTGGAATCTGGAAAGCCATTTGGTGAGGAAGACGTGGTGTACTAGTTTCTAAATCGAAGATTATAAGGTTAGAATCCTGAACATCAACAGCTCCTATAGCAGACAATAACAATTTACGCTGTGCTGGACACGACTGCAGCACTTCCAAAGCCGACATTGCTGAAGGAGAAATAGCTAAATCTTCAACAATGTTGTAATTCTGAGCAGCTCTCGCATGTGGATTGAAAGCTGATTTACGAAGAACACCTTTAGCAGGCGGCTTGATTATCAAGTCTGGATTTTGTTTCTCGATTTGTAGCGGGCCGGAAACAGGAGGAGTTGTATTTGATGCGTTGGCATTGGAAGATCTCCATCATAGGTCTTCATTCTTACCTGAATTAGATTATTTTGAAAATGATTTCGCTTCAATTTTTACTGCTGAATATGCCAAGGAACCTCATAATCCATTGAAAAATCCTGATTCTGAATTAAATTTGGAAAATATATCTAGAACGGTTCCAATTGAAATTTCAGTAAAACCAGGAATAATTGAAAACATTCATATAGGTGCTTGTTCTTCAGACGAAGAAATTCAGACTTATAAAGCCCTATTTCAAGAATTCCGTGACGTGTTTGCCTGGTCTTACGAAGAAATGCCAGGAATTGATCCATCGATCGTAGTACATGAAATTAAGACTTACCCGGATGCTAAACCTGTTCGTCAACGATTACGTCAAATACATCCGAGGAAAGCTGCTGCTATAAAAAATGAAGTTGAAAAATTACTTCGCGCAGGATTTATTTATCCAATTCCCTTAACGGATTGGGTATCGAATATTGTTCCTGTGACTAAAAAACAAGGAACAATAAGAGTATGTATCCATTATAGGGATATTAATCGAGCGTGTCCAAAAGACAATTATCCAACTCCCTATATCGATCAGATAATCGATGATTGTGCTGGTAGTGAACTATTCTCCTTTATGGATGGTTTTTCCGGCTATAATCAAATAAACATACTCCCTGCAGATCAACCTAAAACAGCTTTCATTTGTCCGTGGGGAACGTTTGCATATTGTAAACTACCTTTTGGACTTAAGAACGCTGGAGCAACTTTTCAAAGGGCTATGTCTTATGCGTTTCATGACATTAAGCACATTGTTCAACCATATATTGATGATTTACCTGCTCATTCATTACGTAGGGCCGATCATCCCACTCATTTACGAGCAATTTTTATGAGATGTCGGCATTATCGGATAAGGTTGAATCCGCATAAATGTGTTTTCTGCGTAGAATCGGGTCGTTTACTGGGATTTGTTGTCTCAAAATCAGGCATTCGTGTTGATCCTTCGAAGGTCGAAGCTATTATTAAATTGCCTCCTCCTTCGACATTGCGCCAACTCCAGAGTTTGCAGGGGAAAGCAAACTTTTTACGTAGATTTATTCCGAACTATGCCGAGCTTGCAAAGGGTTTTACCCGGTTGTTGAAACAGGACATTCCGTTCTTTTGGGACGAGGTCGCTGATCGATCTTTTGATGCACTTAAACACGCGTTGACCCATGCACCGTTATTGCATCCTCCCAACTACAACCTAGATTACATTCTGTATCTCGCTGCTTCTCATTCCACTATTGGGATGGTACTAGTTCAGGAAGATGAATCTCACAACGAACATGTGATTTATTATCTTAGTCGAAATTTGAATCCGACTGAAATCAAATACACACATGTGGAAAAATTGGCCTTGGCAGCTGTTCAAGCTGTCCAACGTTTTCGACATTACATATTATTACGTAAAACCACAGTGATTTCTGATTGCAACCCTATGATGTATATTTTGACCAAACAATTGCTAGGGGGCAAGTATTCTAAATGGATAGTTATCCTACAAGAATTTGACTTGGAATTTGAGAAATCCAAGGCAAAGAAGTCTTTGGTTTTTGCGGAACTAATGTGTGATTTTCCCTCTACTGATATTGAAACAGTGGCAGAAGAGTCCATTGTGGACGAATCTTTGTTTCTTATCAGTACGCTTGATCCATGGTATGGGGATATTATTGTATATCTCCAAACCCAATCTTTTCGGCCTGAAATTTTACGAACTCAACGACGGAAAATACGCTTCCAATCCCAACAATATAACATCATTGGTGATACTCTTTATCGACGAGGAGCGGATTCTGTTTTCCGACGTTGTTTAACTCATGAAGAAGCTGAAAAGGTACTAAATGACTGTCATTCTAGAGCATGTGGCGGTCATATGTCTGGGTATGCCACTGCCCAAAAGATATTGCGTGCAGGTTATTTCTGGCCAACATTATTTAAAGATTGCATTTATGCGGTTCGGAAATGCCACAACTGTCAAATTTTTGATAGAAAAATGCGCGCGCCACCTGCTCCTCTTCACCCTATAATTGCCGTTGGTCCATTTGCAAAATGGGGTATCGATTTTATCACATGTAACCCTCACTCGGCCGGGGGGCATGCCTATATTATTCTCGCTGTAGATTATTTTACGAAATGGGCCGAGGCGATGCCTACATATTCAGCTGACGACAAGACTGCTGCAACATTCGTGTTCAATCACATAATTGCTAGGTTTGGTGTTCCTCAAGCTATTATTACAGATCATGGAAGTCATTTTCGGAACATCATGATGACTGAATTAACAGAACAACTTGGCCTACGCCATGATAATTCCACTCCATACTATCCACAAGCAAATGGTCTGGTTGAAGCTATTAATAAAGTTTTGGTCACCATGATTAAACGAATCATTGGTATTCACAAGACGAATTGGCATTCCATGTTATTTTCAGCGCTTTGGGCATATCGAACCTCAGTCAAAACATCCACGGGTTTCACTCCTTTTCAACTAGTTTACGGTTTAGAAGCTGTGCTACCAATTGAATGCGAAATACCGTCATTAAAATTAGCCATAGAATTACTTCCAGCTACGTCTGAAGAGGAAAAACGTTTCTTATACTTGGCCCAATTAGATGAGAATCGACGAAGTGCTGCAATAGCAAACGAGGCTCATGTTAAAAGGATAAAAGCTCAGTATGATAGAAATGTGACCCCTCGAAATTTTTCAGAAGGAGACCTAGTTTTACTTTATGATCAAGCCAATGACAAGCTAGGAGCTGGAAAATTCGTGCCTATGTGGCATGGTCCTTACATTGTGAAATGAAAGTTAGCAAAAGGGGCCTATGAGTTAGTAGATTTTGATGGTGTCCCTTTAGATAAACCCAGAAATGGGCTTTATCTAAAGAGATATTACGCTTAAACAAGGTGTGGAGATTTTTGTTAGTTTAGATTTCTTTACTGCTGGTGTGTTTTAGATTAGAAAGGTGTGCCTAGTTTAGAAGTGTGTTTTGTCACTATGACTGCTTATCTGAGTTTTACTCTTGATATTGCAGATGTCGACGTCTCTTCAAACTTACATTGGTTTTGCTGATGGTGCTTGTCGTAGTACACGGAACATTTCTTCCGCAGCTTGGGTTATCTATTCACCCTCTGACGAGTTAGTATCCATGCATGGGGTAAGCCTTGGTCAATCAACAAATAACATTGCCGAGTATAGTGCAGTGATTGAGTTATTATCTGAGTCCATATCATTTGGAATTCGGAGTTTGATTGTAAGGTTGGATTCTGAACTTGTTGTATTACAGCTTAACAGGGTTTATACCATTAGAAATCCGGTGTTATTACGGTTATTCTTAAGAGTTCGTCTCTTGGAACGTGAGTTTGATTACATTGAATATCAGCATATTCCAAGATGTTTAAATACATTAGCAGATTCAATTGCTTCTAGTATGATAAATAGACATTTGCAATAATTAAAAGCAGTAAAACAAAAAACATTCGTTCATGTACGCAGATAGCCGTCAAAAAAGTGATATATATATCATAGGAGTGTGTTCAAAAAATATACATCGTCCTCGATCATAGGTTGGAAACACCTTATGATCGGCAAAAATGATAACACAAAAGTACAAAAATGAGTCTACATGATCATCTCATCACTGATGATGATCTCGATAGGAAACAACTGCTCGAGCCACCCTGCATAGGAACCTCCTGAAAGGTCCTGGGACTCCAATCACATATCTTTGAAGCCTGAGGGGAATATCATCTATGCTCGTCTCTGGTATATCTAGAGTCAAGTGTTCTAGATGATGTTCCAAATCAGTCAAAATTTCTACTGATTGGCCTGCTGGGGCTGGTGCGGGCGCAACTGGTTGTCTCCTCTCGAAAGGTTGGAGATGAGCTGGACGTTGTGGACCCACATCTGTATTTAAAAAAACTTTTGGTTATTAGTTTTCTAAGACGATAAAAAATTAAAAAATTTAGAACTTAGCAAAACGTTGAAAAATGTTTTACCTGAATCGTCCCACTGTTCCCCTGCAGGGAGAGACATCTCTATATCTCCGCGGAAATCTATCCCTGCATATGGAAAATCCTCTATCATAAAAATTTGGCGATCCAGCCAATGAAAATATGAAGCAGGGAATCGTACAATCTCAGTGCCCTCGATAGCATGACGAGCCATCAGCGCGGACCAGCGAACCATTCTTGGTTCTCGAAGTCGACCGGCATCAACTGAAATAATCTGTGGAGCTAACTGAGGAATCCTCTCCAAAGCAAAAGAAACGACAATGGAACCATATCCAAAGTTTTTTAGTTTCCCGATTTTTGCTCTGGTAAGTTGGCCTTTTATATTTGCCAACACAGCTTCGCACCAGTTGAAGATGGTGCCACGAAAACAATCCACATCAATGCGCATTTGGGAACCAGTAGCTACATGAAGCGCGGCGCTCCCACATAGTTTGGTAACAGTGAACGCTATAACTTTTAGTTCAGGACGGATGATATGTTTTATGTCAATCCGTTTGTCCCGAAGATCTGCCTGATCATTGCAAAATTCGAGTTGAAGACTAGCGACAGTCTGGCCACCTGGCCTAGTCCCAAACAAAGATACATGTTCGCCCCTCTTGGAAAAACCAGTCAAAGAGTAGATATCCTCCAGCTCAATTTCGAGCCGGTGGCCACCAATGAAGAAACACTGGTCCTCCACATGCCATCTGTCTACCAACCATGTTAAGAGTTCCACTTGTGCCCTCATGCCAGAGATGGCCCAGAATTTGTATAAGCAGCACGCTTTTAATGCCCTTTGTGTGGGAAAATGGAGTATTACAGCTTCATCCACTTCCTCATGTTCCCTTTCTCGCCAAATAAGCATCTTGTTAATCCTGCAACACAAAATAAGGCATATTAGAATGATTTCATTTGAAAATTTTTGGCAGAAATTTGAGAAAACTGTGCTTGAATTTTAACCGCGCGGGTACCGCACCCGCTCTTTGTAAACAGAGCGTAGCTCCGCACGCGAGGTGTGTGCCGGGTGCGGCACCCTCGATTTTTTTCCCGTTCAGAAAAAATCGGGGTCCGCAGGTAACCTGTGTCCCGCCTGCGGACCCCGCGGGCGCATTTTTTGACCTATTTTTGCCCTAAAAAATCAAACTAAAGCCTAAAAACGAATTTTAAACGGATGAAAAACAAGATAAAGAGGTCGTGGATTACCTGGGGCTGACGGTTTTCGATTCCAACGGTTGAATTTTCCAGAATCTTCACGGGAACTTTTTTATCCAAAAGCTTTTTACTTTTCACTCTGTAACTGAACGGTAAAAATGAAATAGAAAAAGTCCTTTTTATAAGTTTTTTCGAATGAATGAATTGTTAATTTATTTATTTTTCACTTTAAAAGGGATATTTTTGAAAGCATTTTTATTTATCTTAAACAGGTATGTGTAATTTTTTGAGTTTTTGTGCAGAAACAGGATTTTTCAGGTGAAATGATCATTTTTCAACAAAGAGCATACTTTTATCACTTTTTCGGACTCTTTCAAAAATTTTTACGAAAAAGCGAAACCTTGGAGTCCTCTTTAAGCCCTTTTCAGACTCTCTAAATATGAAAAGATTGCCGAGTACTTGACTATTCGAACTCGTTAAAGTAAATGAACAGTCGTCCCTTCAGTATAAGTTTACCCCTTTTACGGACTGAAATGGACTATTTACGAAAAAGGTATATGTTGACTAAATACAGTCAATAGAGTTCTCTCCCGCATTATTTTATCCTTTTTCGGGCTCGAGAGACTAAATTTACGAAAAAGAACACCCATGGAGTTTTCTTAAGTTTTTCTTCTGACTCCCTAAAACTGAAAAACACCGATTTTCTCCTATACTGGACTCGTTAAAACTTAACAGTAAAGGACCTGTTTAATTTTCAACAGGAACGAACCACTCCTTCTTAGGGTTCGAATTTTAAACTAGGTTGGACTCACCCGAAGGGTGAGCTTATAACCAAGCAAATGTTATCCTCCTCAAGCTTGTCAAAAATAAAGAGGTACTTGCCAGAAATGGTGGGGGAAAAGAGAGAAAAATTAGCATGTTTGTTGTATTTTAAAATTGTCCGAAAACTTAGTCGACCACTCTTGGACACGACACTTATATTCACCTGGGTTGGGAAATCCTTTGCCTAACAGTTAATCAAACCACATTGAAAATTTTCAGCCGGTTTCTGGGTATTAGCTTTGGGTCAATTGTCACCAAGCCATCTGCAGTGTCGTTATGTGTCCAAGAGAACAATTCAAATAAAACCATTCATCTGCAAAATATCTGTCATCCATCATTGACCATCCCTGAGTCAGTCCTTGCCAACATATTTTCAAAACTTGATCTATGATTTCGTGTTGTTGGCTTGCCTACGACAGATCGCTTTCTATCGACATCAGCACATTATCTAGGAAGTTGATCCAGAAATCGTCAGTACCTTGAAATCTGCATGCCTCAATGGCAGGTTTCTCGCTTTCGACGACAGGTTGCATCAATGACCTTCGATCGAATGACTCCGTGACATGTTCGACTTCAGTTCATTCATTCACATTTCATGGATTGTACTGAGTACTTTGAGAGCCATTGACATTACTGGTGGTTTCTCTCACACTTGTTAACAGTTTACATCATTGACTGGTAATCAAGTGGTTTCTACCATGTTCAACTTCAACACATTCATTCACATGGATAGAATCGTACTGGTTCGAGATGCGGAAATCAAGACCCTGGATCTAGTTTCCACCATCCAGGCTGCGAGGAATTTTGTTGTCATATATACAGTAGACTATTGATAAACAGATGGCTGCGTCCATACTGTGTCTACATATATCTGTATTATGATGTATTCAAAATCATTCCTGTATCAGAACGATTTCAGTTAGTTCATAGTTAGTTTTTATCTGAGTATGGGAATGCCTACCTCAGTGATGACATACACATGTATATATTTTGCATTGAATGTTTTTACAGGTACTGACTGGGGTGTCCACAGGATGATCTTTGAAATGATAAAGTACTGCACTCTTCATATATGACAGACTACAGCTTCATCTATTACAGACTTTGCACTTTAGGGGGTAATTTGTTACACTGAAAACTGTCACCTTGACATTCTGCTGACCGTATGAGCTCATTATTACTCATACTTCCTCCTTTTGCAAGTCTAATATACCAGCTCCTCATATCAAGCTTCAAAATCAGAAGAAAATCCCTAAAATCCCCTAAGAATTGGTATCGCACTTTCCCTATGCATTCCCTGCGGTCCCGCACCTAAATCTCAGCTTGCATGCGGAACCATACCGCACATTCTTTGTGTAATGGGTGCGGACCTCTGTAAAACATAAAAAGGCGAGAAAATGAAGATTAAAAAGTGAATTCCAGGTGAATTCTAGAAGATTCTAGACGGGAATTTTCGGAATGGATACGCTTTGAAGCTGGTTCATGCATCCCTTCCTTAATGGAGCTAACCCCTTGATGTAAGGAGCTTATCCCTTTGAAGGAGGATTCTATCCCTTCATATTTGGAACTAGAAACCTCCTCTCTTTCACTATAAAAAGAGGCCTTGGGTAGCCTCAAAGGGAGTTCAATCTTATGAGATTTGAAGTTAAATGCTGTTGAGATTTAGACTTGAGTAACTTAAGACTTTCTGTGAGGTTAAATCACTCATCCTCATTTGTCTTAGTTCAAAGAGTGCAATGCTTGTCAGAGTAAAGGAGATTCCTGCTTCGGACCCCGGGAGGACCTGCACAACATCAAGGTACAGGTTGTAAAGGTTTTCTATCTTTAATGTTAATACAAATATACTCATTTCTCTCATTAAACTGTCAATTTGTGGTTTATTTCATAAATTCCTTGATCATTATGATAAGCATGATTTATGATAATGTCTATACAGGTGCTGCTTAATCTTTTTCCTTGTTCGTGATTGCAGATATACGAAGGACGTTCTTTCAGTGCACGGGAAGGACTTCAACAACATCAAGTAAGCAAGCAAGCGTTGGACAAGAGGTAGGTTCTTACACCCGTATAGTGTTTTTATAAATCTTATATGCTTAGAGAGAGATTAGTATAATTGGCTGTTTGTTGCTAGTTACCTTTTGTACTAGAGAGATCGGTCTTGTCCACAAGACGGATTAATCTACACAACACACCTCCCACTATTAGAAAAAATAGAAAAATAAAGAGGCATGGGTGAAAACCTCTCTGAGGTGCGCAACTCCAGGGTTGAAAACCTCCATGAGGCAATCCTAGAGAGAAAAAAAGGAAAATAACAAAAAATAAAAGATCCTTGGGTGAAAACCTCCTCGAGGCACCAAAGGTAGGCTTGTTGGTTGAAAACCCCTGTGGAGGTAGCCCACCTACCTTCAAAAAAAAGAGAAAAAAGAAGAAAAGAGGAAAGAAACCAAAATAAAAGAGAAAGATAATACCTGTGCACTCATTTTTTGTTTTGCATATTATTTGATCAAATATGGTTTTTGGATCCAGAGGAGAATTTTTTCCCTCACTTATGCATCTCCTCTCCTTACAAACTCCATGAACCACTCCAATATGCACCCATTCATTCATTTCACCTCACAGCCAGGCAAAAAATTCCACTTTTTTCCCTGATTGTAATTGCTACAGGAACGTCTAGCAGCTACAAGATTCCTGTACCACTACAAGAAACCTTGTAAATGCTACAGGAAACTTATTTATGAGGAAATAAGCTCTCTCAAGGGTTTATACACTTCAAAACAAGCATGATAAAGTTTTTTTCCCCTATACCTACCACTCCTAACCCTCACTTCACTGCATGCACAAGGATTCACTCTCTAAACCCTATGTTATTCCATTAGCAACTAAATCATTTATACCTTGGAATGAGACATCTCCCCTTACTTCTCCATCAATCCAATCATTCCATCACTCCATGATTGACCTCCATAAACCATTTCACTTCAACCCTAAGAAATATAGAGCCCCAAGAAGCGGAAAGAAGGTTGCTACAAGAAGTTGGAAATTTTCTTGTAGCAATTATGCGTAAGGCACAACAAGGAGAGAACCTAAATATAGGTTGAAGAATATGGCTTCAGAGAATCACCAACATACTCCAGGAGAGCGAACACACTAGCCAAGGCACCTTTGGACCTCCATGTAGCACCGGTAAGAAGAAAATACAAATAATAGGTTAAGAAGCTCACTCTGAAAAAAAGTTGCTCACTCATAAAATAAACAAAAAAATAAAAACACGACAAGAGAAAGATCATATCTAAAACACCAAACTCCAACTCCCTAAACCATATCATGTCTGCAACACACCATCACTAGGTAGGCTCAGGTATGGCTCTTCAACTCTCACTATGCACTCATAATGATCAAAATAGTTTAATTTCGAGGTTTAAGGACTTAAAAAGTAAAAAGGTGGCAAGTTAACTTGGACAACTTTGTAATGTTAAACTGAATGAAAATTAAAGTGTACATTCCACCTGGTAAAATAAAATCAGTCAAGTGGGAGTGAACAAGGACGAGGAGGTGATTTTTAGGCCAAGGCAATAATTAACTAGAGTGGGACCAACGGTCCCAAAGATGAAAACTCGTGCCAAGTACAAGTCAGCACCTCGCTCCAAATTTGGTTAAAAATACCATAAAGGTAAGTTATGCCTCATTAGAACCACTCTGTTGAGAATTTTGAGAGAAGTGGGAGCAAAATAAGCCATAGGACACATCATAGAGAAGAAAATCGAGTCTTATCTTGCATGCACCCTCGTGCTACAGGAAACAGTGAAGTTCTACAAGAAACTTACACGGGAAGATCAACAGTGATAAGGAGAGAAAAACAAAGTCACCTTTGGGTCAAATTACTTCCTAAGGCCACCATATCCCAAGAAAAAACACTAGAGGATAGAGGTAAGTGGTTTCCACCCTCTAGAATTTCAATTTATCCATGTAATTTACACATAGTCAGTTATAATTTGGGAATTAAATGGTGAAAATCTGAATTTGTTTGACACCATAATCTCCAAGACCTCTTCACAAGTAACTCTAAGAAAAAAACCATCTTACCACCTTCCTATCACAGCCATAAAAATGGGAGGGAGATTTAATAGAAGCGAGCCCACTAATATTAAAATAATAAGACAACATCCTCAAGTAATGGTGTTTTAAAGGAACCACCAATGGCTAGGTTTCTTTGAGCTTTTGAAGGGTTTTGATGAGGAGGCATCTTGAGAGTTTGCAATGGCTCTGCAATCACACTGAGAGGAGAGAGCCACCACTGTCGTTAGGGGCCTAGCCATCACACTTTCACCTGAACTAATCAGTAGAATCACCACTTTTCCCTTAGGAGTTAAGGGGATTAAAGAAAGGATGCCAAGAATTGTAGCCAAGAAAATATTATTTCTGCCAGGAGAAGAATACATTGAGGGAAATAATGGAGTGAGGAGATAAATCCTTCCATACCCCTAAGATGAAGTAGCCTTCCATATCATGAAATTCATTTCATATGAAGGCAAACTTAGTGTAGTCTATTATCACATGCAATTTTTATAAGAATTTATTAGCCCTTGGGGCAAATCTCCAAGTCAAGGGCTAACCTCAAAGGCTAATCTTGAAATCATCAATAGCCTGAAGGTTAAGCCAGCACCAACAAAACTAAAAGGAGGTCAAATTTATATCAAATGCTTTATCTTAAAGGATATCATTATTAGTGCACTTTATCCAAAGTTTGAGAAACATTATAAAATATGCACTAATAGCCTAATGTTTGAGTTCATTATGTATCTATCCAAATTTAAGAGGCATTATGTATTACAACCAAAGTTTTCTGCTCATTTCATAATGGCCGAAAATAAAAAAAGAAGTTTGATGCTGGTGGTTAAGTCTCATGCACCACCAAACCGCATGATCACCAAGTCGTTAGATCAAAAACCTACAAACCTTTTCGCCCCCCCCTCGCCATCCTATATTTACCCGCAGGGGGGTCTGAAAAGGTGTTTTCCTCCCTGCTAGACCCACCTAATGTGTCAGCCCCTCATCACTTCGCAACACTCCCCACCCAGAAACCCGCCCGATCCAACTCCCACTTAATGTTCCATTACTGACGTCCCTAACAGAAACATCTTCACCTCCATCATACCCACGTTTTCACCACCCTTAATTTCACCCTACTAAACTGACCCTAACCCTCCTATGTTTTTCCACATTAGATGATTGGTGTCAAATCCTTCCCCACATTTCCAAAGGGAAAGTTTAAGATCACTTCCAAATTTCCAGGCATGAAATCAGCAAACTAAATATCAGATCCTCAATCTTGAAGCACATCTCAGCAACAAATCCAACAATCAAAATATTAACATTTACGCAGATGGTTTCAATAAAATTTAGAGTGGTTATAGGAAATTTGAGTGAAATTTTAATGATTTCAACAATAGTGGCAAAGTATGAGGTGGAAATATTTGAGGTCAGAGGCAACTTAAGAAGATCATTCGTCCAGAAGAAACCTCCAGGAATTTAATGATAAATTAAAAAGAATCCATGACACTTGGTAACATATGTCATAGTATACAAAGCAAGCACCACATGAGCTCCAACATTTCAAATTCAAAATATGAGAGCCTAAATTTTAACATGATAGTCTTCCACCTGATGATGGTTGATGCCACCTTATACAAATTTATTTTGTTCAATAAGCAACATTAGTATGGGTTATTTAATTTTTTTTGAATGAAATTAATAAGGACAAAGCCATTTTAGGTTACAAAATATTTCCAACATAATTATCTCTATTTTCTCTCAATTTAGTGACTTGCTTTTGGGATTAGAACTCTACATCAGTTTCGAGAATCTGGCCCAGGTGGCAGACCTATGTAAAATGGTTTTCAGTCTATAAATAGGGAAGTTTTAGAGTTAGAGAAGTGAGATGGATGATGTGATGGAGAGCCACTTTTGTAACCTTTTTTAACTAATATAAATTTGCAGCAGACTGTCTTTTTCACTTGAGATTCTGTTTTGGCTCATATGTTACATCTTCATGTCTTATGTATTGTTGTCAGTTTCATAGCTATTTGATTACTTTGAATTCATGTCAGATGCTCCAACTTCCTTCATTTCATGTCTTTTACTAGAAAAGTTTAACTCATATCATATTAAAGGTAAATTTTCCTCAGCTTCCATGAAAGAAGTTTGCTTGTAATTGATTTTCCATAGTGACTCCATGCCCAATGGTGGCTTTCATCACATTATTTCACCTTCATAATCTCATGAGAAATACATAATTAGCCTTTTGAATCTTTCAGTTTTATACTGGGAACATTATAGGAATTTTGAGAGAGCCCTCTCAGACTAGAAGGGCTAACTTCCAGTTAAAATTTGGTTTGGAATAGTTACATTGAATTGACTTTTGAGCAACCCAATCAATCCCAGTTTGGTTATAACATTTTGGTGCCATTTCCGGAGAGATGGATTGCTATTATTTTCCCTGGGAAGAATGACATTGTTTCAGTTCTAAGGTCTGAGAACAACAGACACTTAGGCACGTATTGGCTGTATTCCTTCTTTGGTGACTCCACCCATCAGATAATCTGTTTGAAGGTGATTCCATTCGAAAAAGGATAGAGGAGAATAAAAAATTCATGGTGACTCCACTGCTTGAAGATTATTAGCTTGAGAAGTTTCTTGGTGACTTCACTTTTTTCAAGATGAGTTCTACTGCAAGAATAAATCAAAGGTATGCTCCTATGCATCGAGATCATATTCCAGGCTTTCCAAATCATATGCCTAAGGTATATTGGAAAAAATACTTACCAAAATTCAGAGATGGAAAAGGGTATGGTGCTAGACTTCATTTAATAAGATTTGATATGCATGTGCGTAAGTTGGAGATTAATTTTCATGAAGATTGTTTAATGAAGATGTTCATGATCACATTAGAAGAAAAAGCATGGTTTTAGTATGAAGGCCTACCTCCTTCTTGTATTTATTCTCTCAAGGATTTCCACTCAGTATTTTTTGAGAAGTATAGAGAAATCTATCCTTCTTTGCTTTTGATTGAGAATTGTTGTGATTACTTTGAGAATTTTATTCAAGATATAGAAAGTGCTTATGGGGATGAATATTTTATGAATGATGAAATCTTGTATGCTTTGAATGAAAACCATTTTCACCGCCATGAGAAGATCATGGATTATACCTTAGATGATAGTGAACTTGAGAAAAAAATTTCAAATGATGACATTGACCTTCCATCTTTTGATGTTGATGATAATTTTCACCAACCTTCAAATGATCAAGATATATAATTTTTTCAAAGACAAGACAACTCTCTTTGTGATATACATGAAAAGCCACTTGTATATATTTGTGTTGATGCTGATTTGGCTACCTCAATTGATGATCTGCAAGAACATACAAATATTGTCTCTGATCTAGATAATATGGAAGATAACGTTACTGCATTTTTATTAAAGAAGGATCAAACAAATGAAGAAGAATTATCATCCATTATATCTGAAAGCATATCCCTTCTCTTTTTTGTTCAACAAGAGCTAATGTTTCATGATTTTAAATACTTCCCACCAAATTATGTTTCAAACCTCTTATTGTCTGAGTCTGTGTCTTAAAAAAGGGTTTGTGAGGACCAAGTCTCTGAAAACACATGCACAAAGATATCAATTATTGAACAAGTACATGACATAGAGTATCAAAAAATATACAGTTCAAATCATGAATTTATAAAACAAATACACAAGAGAGTGATGAAAATTATATAACACAATCTCAGTCAAGCATGTTTTCTTTTCAAGAGATTGTTCAAGAAATCAGAGAGTTAATTGTGTTGAAAATTGAAACAAGAAACAGTGAAATTGGCATCCAGAAAACAACATCTAGAATATGGCACCCAGAAATGGATACCATGGAGGCTTTTGATTTAATTATTTCTTAATTAAATTGAAAGAAATGTGTGTCAAATTTATTTATCCCTTGAACAAATTGGACAAAAAATTGTAATCTTATCTCATAATCACTTGTAATAGTTAACTGAGTGTGATAGAATCAATTAACTCATGAAATTCGAGTTGAGGGTGGTTGGTGAGGCATGTAGAGTGATTATATTTGTTTCAGATTCCAATTTGTAGTTAGTGCATTAGTTTAATGCATGATAAATTGGTTAACTCAAGTAAGTGAGTTAAAGTCAGTCTAACTAGTTGTAACTTATTGTTGCACTACTAAGAGGTCAAGTGAATTAAATAACATTTAATTCACATGTAGTGATCTTTCAAGTGACTGATGACTTACTAATAGTAGATGCATGCATGCTAGTTCTGATGAAGACACAGTTGAGGCAGAGGTTAAAGGGGTGTTATCTATCTATTGTATTATTAGTAAATTTCTGGCGCGCAATCAGACAACCATAGGATTTCCCATGATGTATTGCATAGTTTTGGAAGGTTTAATTTCCTAATTAATAGGGATCAATTGTTCTTAGAATTGCGTAAGCAAGGTAGGCTGAGCAGAGGGAGGAAATTTTCTAAGTGTTGTTCAATTTTGTCTGGATCAGTGTGAGAAATTTAGGATGGTGCAACACACTCTTGTGAGAAGAGTACATTGTATTGCTTCATGATTCCTTGATTCGTTATACAATAGAGATAGAGGGGTTTTGAGAAAAAATATTTCCCCAGAAAAATATCTTGTGTTGTGGATTGATTTTCTTTCTCTTACTTGGTGTGATTGTGTGATCGTGTTTAATTTCCGCAGAATTAATTTTAGAAGGATTTGTTATCTTTCTCTAGTATATTTCATTATCAGATTGAGTCCATTGCTATAATTTATACATGGTATTATAATTGTGTTATATATTTTCTACATCATAACGGAGCACCATAAATCACTATAGAGGAGAAGAAATTGAGTTTGTGTTGAACACATTCAAATTTGCAAAAATATTCTTTGGTGCGACGGGAAAGTCGAGATGGATTTCAATGAATTAAGATTGGAATATGCACTTGACGAAAGTTCTAATTATATTGCATGGAAAGACAGAATGGAGGTAGTTCTAGAGGACAATGCGTTGAAAAAATTCATTGATAATGATATTGCCAAGCCCGCAACAACAGATGCTACTCTTCTTGATGCTTGGCAAAAGAAGGTAGCAAGGGCGAGGAGGATATTATTAGAAGGAGTTCAAGATCACATTGTATCGAGTCTCCATGGCAAGGATACTCCATATGCTATGTGAAAGGCCTTGATAGATCTGTTTCAGAACAAAAACGACCAAAGGAAGTTGGCGCTGAAGGAAAAGCTCAGGAAAATAAATAAGAAGGAGGGTGAGACGATACCAACATACTTGGTTAAGTTCACTCAATGTCAAGATGAGCTTGGAAGTGTTGGTGTGACTGTATTATATGATTACTTGGTGAGCCTAGCACTTCTAGGCCTTCCCAAGAACTGGCATAGTTACAAGGACTCTGTGAATGGGAGGGCGAAGTTACCAAATTGGGAGTGACTTTGGTCGGATTTGGTACAAGAATAATTCAGGCGGAATACTAGGGATGGGTCTTCATCCAAGACTAATGATGAGGAAGATTTTACCTTGGCCAATGTTTGGTCAATTTAGTGTGTCCTAAATTGCTGCATTTAATTGTCAATCCGGGAATCGTAAGCTGATGAAGTGCGGCGCACTATATGTGCAAGATAACCTCTTTCTTAACTTTTTGTCGTTTTTGGTCTTTCTAAGGTGAAATGGAAATTCTAAAGTGAAAAGCAAGCTTGCTATATTTTTTCAAGGAAGTGATTTCCCTATAATGATTTACCAATCTTGAAACTTTAAAAACAAATTGAAATTACAATGACAAAACTTAAAAAGAAAGTAAAAGGTACTAGCTGAAATGAAAAGGTGTTGCTAATCTAATGAATCAAAACAGAAACTAGTGAACATGAAAACTAAACTATTCTTGTCGCTAACCGAACACAAAAGAAATTACGCTTACGTAAATTCAAAATTGCAATGAAATAAATCTAAATCAAAGTTACATCAATTCATTTTTTTGACCCTTCATCATTAGACCAATTATGACTTGCTGAAGTAATCATAAACAACTTGTGTAACCGATATTTAATTTGCGTGAAAGTAAACTAATACTAAACCATACACACATGATTCAATCCTCGCCATCACTCCAAATGGTGGCTTTCGAGGCAAACTCGAAGATGTCATACATGATTTAATATATCTAAATTTGCGTAAAAAGGAACTAATACTAAACTACACATTTCATCATGCAGCCCCTCACCATCAGTCCAGCTGTGGCTTTCGGAGGTAACTGAAGATGCTATGAGCAGCTTAATATATCTAATTTTGCAGAAAGGAAACTAATACTAAACTACACATTTCATCATGCAGCCCCTCACCATCAATCCAGCTGTGGCTTTCGGAGGTAGCTGAAGACACTATGAGTAGCTTAATATGTCTAATTTTAACTACTGAATCAGATAAGCAAAACTGAAGTGCACAAGACAAGACTGAAGTTAAACAAAGACTGTGGAAAGAAAACTAGCAGCAGAATAATGTCAGTTTCATATCATTAGCAAAAATACTATGAAAAATGCCCCGGGCTGTCTACCTAAAACCTGCACAAGAAAACTGATCAGTGTTTTAACAATCATAAAAACATAAAAGACAGGAATGCAATGGAAATTACAGAAATGTATGAACAGAAATGAAACAACTATGAAATATGAGCATGTAATGGGTTATGATACAATGACTGCTTAAAGAAATGAAATGAAAAATATATACATTAATACATACGTAAGATCATTGAAAGTAGGCTCCCCATTTGTACTGCACGATCCTCAAACATGAATTAAGTTATAAAACAGAGTTTTCTCACATTAAAAAGCAGTTCATTACAGACTGGTAGTATTACGGCTCAAGGCAGCGTAATCACTACAAAGCTAACATAACAGAGTACGCACATCAACTATCAACTAACAACTCAACAACTCAACTCTACGTGCATATGCAAACGCTTTATATAAAGCAATAAATTGTAACTGTCTCCTGAAGTTTATGATAGCAGCCAGCACGTAGACCACTAAGGCCACGGATATAGGAGTATGGCCATGTTGGAAAACGGATCTATGGAAGGTGGGCGCTTGAATTCAACTCCAGAACTTTGCACAGATGTCAATTAACCTCCGCAAGCTTAGAAACGGCCGTAGGGATGTTTATATGCCACGAAACAGAGTCCAGCCGACATAGAACTCCATAGTTGACTTCCACGTGGATGGCTTTGACCGCGGCTTTCTTTGACGAATTTACTTGAACCAATAGGACACGAACCATGTCCTCGTCATTCCTAGCCTACCCATGTGGCTCGTTTCCTTCGTAGACACCTGTAGCATATATTTCCACAAAATAGCTGCGGAAAGTTGCAGCAGCTGCGGAAAGTGGCAAGTTTCCGCAGCTGTATGAACAAAATCTAAATCAAATAGAAAACACAAAAACATAATTAAAAACCATGTTAGATACCCTTTTGTACATGATATTGACAATTTTGGAGGTTTAGGTGAGTGAAAAAGATATGGAAAAGTGTATGGAAAAGAGGCAAATTCGGGACTCAACATACCCCCACTGTGAAGGTGTAGCATGTCCTCATGCAACCAAAATTTTGACACTCTTTGTTCAATTCATGTGCCTTGATACTTCAGCCAGCACATCTAACCCCCTTCTCTTCTTCTTTGGTACCGCCATCATTCTGGGTTTCTTCATGAGGCACCTGAATTTGATATTCACAAGTGCTCTGCTCAATTTTTGGCATTTCCTTTTTAGCTTCTTATTCTTCTTTTGCCAAATACCCAAATGTAACATAGTATTGTCATGGATAATCTTGTCCAGTTTGCCTTGCTCTTTGAGTGTTTCATTTTCATTTTTGATATGCCAATTCAAAAGCTCAAGCTCAAAAATCTCCCGTTTTAATGACTGAACCAAATCATCCTGCAATGTATGAGGTTGAATAGAAGAGGTACTTGGGCCTGTGGCTGCCTTCTCCAAGGATTCTATATAGTCATATACCTCATGTTGTTTGGGGTCTACTTCTGGTGTCTTTTTCATTGGGCCGTCCCCAAAGTGCTGCAAAGGAGAATTATGTTCAAAATCTGGTCGAGGAGAACTTACATCAATATTTTGCTGAGAATAAGATGGAGTATGCTCATTGTCTGATTGGGAGTGAAAGGAGTCAGGTTCACTAACTGACTGAAATGGACTATGGTCAGTTGGAGACTGTTCAGATGTCTCCTCACCCAAATCGATGAAATGAGGACCTTTAATTTGTGTTTTTCTCAGTTTTCCCTTAAGTCTGCTGCTTCTCCTCACATGCTGTGGTATACTACCCTTTTGTTCTTGTTTTCCTGTTTTTGTCTTCTTGGATAGAGATGACTGTTTTTGAAGAAAAATTATTCTTTCAGACAGAATTTGGTGATCTTCTTCCTCAGAAGAAGGATTTTTATGGACAGCCTCAATAATTTCTTTCCCTTTTGGTATTATTGGCTTCTTAGCTTTAATTTCCTTCTTCTTCCTTTTTACCAATCTCTCTTCCCTATCAGTTTTCTTCATAGTAGTAGTAGAAGTATCTTGGATTTCATCTACTGTTCTTTTCCTTCTACTTATTTTTGTTGTGCTAGCTGCGGGAATTTCCTGTGTAGGAGCAACTTGGGTTTCAACATTTATTTTCTTTCTTCTACTCCTTCTAATTGGATTACCTTCAGGAATTTCCTGAGGTTCTTCAAAGAAGTTTCTAACTAGGAATTGTTCCCATGTATCTTTTCTTTCCTTTAGCTCTTTTTCAATCAGAATTTTTATAAGCCCATGGTGATATAAATGAGGCTCTACATCTCCTAGGTGTTTTTGCACAGTCACAACCATTTTCTTCAAGCTATTGAATAGGAAATAAGGAAGATTGAGAGTTTGGTTTTCAAGAAAATTCATCAATAGCCTAGTATGATACATGTACATAGAGCCAAAACGGCCTTCACATGTGATAAATTTCTGAACAATGAGTAATAAAGTGGCCCATTCATCTTTTATTGCATGCACAGAGATTCCTCTTTTGAAAACAGTGATATCCATACCTTGATTTCGGAGGATTGTTCTCCATGCCTCATCACTGATACTTTTGTTTTTGAACCAACGTTCTCCTTCCTGAAGAAGCTCTGTGGCTGCTGCCATTGATGCTTCATTAACCAAAAACTTGAGGTCTCCCACTTCTGCTTCCGAGCCATCAAATGATCTTGCAAACGCTTTGGTAACTTCTCTGTGGTAACCCCTGAATTTCTGAATAAAACGCAGCCATTTAGCTTTCCTAAACATCTCTTTTGCTTGTGGAAATCCCTCTATAAATTTCTGTCCTTCCGGCTCTGCCCTTAATAATTTTCCCATTTTACTTCTCTGTGCTTCACAGGCTTGCCTTTGTAAGGGTTTAAGCGGAAATGGAAAGATGGAATACACAGAATCTAGCACAATACTGTGGGGATGTTATCACAAAACGGAAATGAGCACCATAAACAGAATGGAATAAGACTGTGGGTGGATATACGGGAATGAGAGTGAGCAAAAGGAACGGAATGGAATGAAACTGTGAGTGAGAATGAGTAGAGTGGGGTTTTGTAAACACGACAGAGACACGACAAAGAGGTTAACAAAGTATAATGCATTCGGCTGCATTTTGAATTTTGGTGGCTGTGTCATAAATATGAACACGTTTCAATCAATGATTATGAAGTTATGCGGCTTGTAAGAGTCCTTTGTCAACTCAAATACGTATCATTATTTACGGTGGGATATTTGAACATGAGTGAGAGTCGGAATTTCAATAATGAAACCGTTTGTGAATAAATGCAAGAGGATAACATAGAGATCGTGGAAGGTTACGGGATTGTCAAGATAATCATTGCACGTTATGGGTAGAGCTCATAGTTTAAAATTACATAAAAATGTGTTTTTCGATACTATTTGAAATAAACTTTATTCATACCTTTGGAATCCTTGCTTTTGCCCTTGGTCTTCAACTGATTGATCTTCATTAGTGTCTTGAACGTCCCATTGATCCTCTCCTGCATTTTATTTCATAATTTATGAAAATAACAACTAACTGTACATTCTTTTTGAAAATAGAGTAGTAGTAGCTGCGGAATCTGCTTCTGGCTGCGGAAACTGGAGTCAGCTGCGGAAACAGATGTCAGCTGCGGAAACTGACACAGCTATTACTTGGTTGAATAGAAATGAACAAATGACAAATAACCAGATGGAAATGGTCATAAAAATTTTTTTTATTGATGGAATGGATGAAATGAAGTGGAATGAAGTGAAATGAAATGAAATGAAATGGAATGAAGTGGAATGAAGTGAAATGAAATGGAGTGGGTGGTGACAAAATTTGTGAAATGAAAGAGAGAGATTTTTTTTTTTGGAAAATATAGAGTGTCAGGTGTCCCTGATTTTCACCCCATATTTTCTGTATAAGACTGCCAATCAATGATTGGTTTTCAGGCTTATACCATTTTTTTTCTTTTCTTTTTTTTTTTTTTCTTTTTTTTTTTTTTTTTAAACTTGAAAAACAAAAGCTAGCTTGGTAGAGAAGAAGGATTCTTCTGTACCAGCCTGATTGCAGAACTTTCTTGAAACAACTTGACAAAATCCTCTTTAGAGAGTGGCTTATGATAAAATTTCAATCTATGGCCATTCACTAAAAGAGGAGTTTGAAACTCATCAATGGTCTTGATTCTTACAGCTCCATTGTTAAAGACCTTGTCAATCTCATATGGCCCAAGCCAATGAGTCTGAAATTTCCCTTGAAAGTCTTTGAACTTGGAGTCAAACAACAATGCCCAATCTCCTTCTTGAAACTTCTTCTCTTTGATATATTTGTCATGCCACTTAGTTCTTTGATATTGAACTAGATCAGTTCTTAGAATTGCTTCTTGTATGATCTCATCTAGCTCATTCAACTGCTCCATTCTATGCTTTTGGGCTTCTGATAAGTCCATTCCCAACTGAACTGCTATCTTGAAGGTCTTGACTTGGAACTCAATGGGGAACAAGACTTCTTTCCCATAAACAAGTTCATAGGGAGAATGTCCTGTTGTATTCCTCCATGTAGTTCTGTAGGCCCACAAGGCTTCGGGAAGCCTTTCTGCCCAATCTCTTCTATGTAGATGAATAGTTTTGGTGATGATACTTTCAAGAACTTTGTTTGTGGACTCCACTTGACCATTTGCTTGTGGATGGTAAGGAGTAGATCTTCTGTGCTTGATTTTGTATTCTTCCATCAACTTCTCCACCAAATTTGATGTGAATTGGCTCCCCTGATCTGTTACAATTTCTCTTCGAACACCAAAGCGAGTAAAAATATCCTCATAAAGAAAATGAACAACTGAATTTTCAGTAGCAGATACTAATGCTTTAGCTTCTACCCATTTAGTAACATAATCAGCGCAAACCAATATATACTTCTTTTGCTTCGATGGTGGATTAATCGGTCCAATGAAATCTAAAGCCCATTTTTCAAAGGGTTCAATGAGTACCTGTGTGTGCAGTGGCATTTCATTTGAAAGGGTAGGTTTCCCTACTCTTTGGCAGCTATCACACCTTTTGACATATTGTTTTGCATCTTTGAAGAGAGAAGGCTAATAATATCCCAAGGAAAGGATTTTATAGGCCGTCCTTTTGTCCGCAAAGTGTCTGCCGCATGGTTCATCATGACATGCCTTAAGAATATCAGGCATTTCATCTTCCCTGACACATCTTCTGATCACAAGATCTGGCCCTGTTTTAAACAATTTGTTAGAAATCCATGAATATTTTGAACTCTCCTGAATAATTTTTCGTTTTTTCTCTTGGAAATAAATGTGAAGGTAGTTTCCCTGTAACCAAATAGTTAGCAATATCTGCATACCAAGGGGTCTTAATAGTTACTGCAAACAAGTATTCATCAGGAAACTTATCTTCTACAGGAGAATCTTCTTTAGTATTCCGAATCCTAGACAAGAAATCGGCTACTGTATTCTGTTTTCCTGGTCTATCCAACACAGTAATATTGAATTCTTGCAAAAGTAAAAGCCATCTTGTCACTCTGCCATTAGTAACAGGTTTGTTCATTAAATATCTAATTGCAGAATGGTCAGTATGAATAAAAGTTTCATAGCCCGTTATGTAATGTCTAAACTTATTAATTGCATGAACAACAGCTAAGAACTCTTTTTCAGTCACAGTATAATTCAACTCTGTGGGAGTCAAATTTTTACTGGTGTAATAAATGGCATAAGGAATTAAATATTTTTGACCCAACACAGCTCCAAGAGCTGTATCTGAAGCATCTGTAGAAATATGAAAAGGAAGTTTCCAATTTGGTCCTCTCAAGATAGGTGCTTCAGATATTCTTGTTTTCAAAGTTTCAAAAGCCGATTGACAATCAGGATCCCATTTAAATTCACAGTCTTTTGTAAGCAACTTGAAGAGTGGAGATGCTATTTTAGTGAAGTTTTCTATAAATCTTCTATAGTAACCAGTAAATCCTAGAAAACTTCTAACATCTCTTCGACAATTTGGAATAGGTAACTTGGAGATGACTTCAACTTTTGATCTATCAACCTTAATCCCATCTCCTGAAATATGATGTCCTAAAACAATCCCTTCAAAAAACATCATAAAGCATTTTTCATGGCTTAATGAAAGGTTTGTTTCTTTACATCTTATAAGAACTTTTTCCAAATTTTCTAATGCCTCTTCAAATGAATTACCATAAACTGTAAAATCATCCATATAAACCTCTACACACTCATGGATTAGATCAGAAAAAATTCCTAGTACTGCTCTTTGGAATGTTGCTGGTGCATTACATAACCCAAAAGGAAGCACTCGGTAGGCAAAAGTTCCTCATGGACAAGTAAATGTGGTCTTATCTTGATCTTCAGGTGCTACCTGAATTTGATTATAGCCACTAAAACCATCCAAAAATGAAAAGTACTTTTTACCTGCTAATGTATCTAATACCCGATCAATAAAAGGCAAAGGAAAGTGATCCTTCAAAGTTGCTTTGTTCAATTCCCTGTAATCAATGCATACTCTCCATTTACCATTCTTTTTAGGTACTATAACCAAAGGAGAAACCCATCGGCTATCCGAAATTGGATAAATGAAGTTTACATTGAGAAGTTTTTGGAGCTCTTCTTTCACTATCTCCCTAAGATTTGGATTCATCCTTCTTTGAGGTTGTCTGATTGGTCTACTGTTTTCCTCAATATAGATATGATGGATGAAAGTCTTAGGATCAATACCCTTCATGTCAGTATACTCCCATGCAAATGCAGTAGAATGTTTTTGCAAGATTCTGGTTAGTTCTTCTTGTTGTGACTTCTCCAGATGTTTATTAATATTCAATGTCTTTTATGGAAAAATCTCAAAAGCAGAATTACCAAACTCTTCCATAGAGTAGAGAGACATTTGTCTTGATGATAAATATTCTATGTCGGATTCCAACTGAAATTGTGTGGGGTCATATTCTGAAGTTATCTCAAAATTTTCTAATGTGTTCAGAATTTGACTATCCTCACTAATTTCAGAAATGGTAAAGACAAGTTGTATAGTGTTCTCATCATCGACCCATTCATTGTCTCCTATTTCTGTAATTGCTCTTGCGGGAGGATACAAATTGAATTTCTTTGTCGAATTACCATTAGAAATGTACATGTCTCCAGATCTACAACTAATCAAAGCATCAGCTGTGGCCAGCCAAGGTCTTCCTAAGATAATTGGATGTCCTCCTAGATTACTTTTGGGAGTCAAAATCATAAAGTCTACTGGATATTCCCAAGAATCTAAGGAGACTAAAATATCTTCTAATACACCATCTGGTTTAATAACCGATCGATCTGCAAGTTGCAATAAAGTAGGTGTAAAAAGAAGGTTAGGAAGTTTTAACTGCTCCATAGTCTGTCTACTCATAATGTTGATAGCAGCCCCTAAGTCAATCAATGTGTTTGGAATTTCTATCCCATTTATATGTGTCTTGACAATTGGACTTCCGGGATCTACATACTTCTGCATGGTAATTTTTCCCATCATAATGTCTGCAATCTTTCCTACCAGGTGGATTCTTCTTGTGTCCTTTAGCTTCCTTCCTAGTCTTTTGAAACTCAACTCCTTTATGGTTTTTGCTAGAATAGGAATTTCTCGAATGGCTTGTAGCAATGGAATCTTGATACAAACATTCTTAAATTCATCTAGAAAGTCATAGTTAGGCAACAAGATTTGTTTTTCCACCCCCTTATCAATTTGTAGTCTTTCCGGAAAAGGAGGTGTAGATGAAGATACAAGTTGCTCAACTATAGGAGTTGTGGATGTTAGCTTTTCTTTTTCTTTTTGAATTTTTGAATTTTGAAGAGATTCTTCCTCAGAACCCTTATTGACTTGAAGAGAGTCCTCCTCAGAGGTATCTTGCTCTTGAATATCTATAGAAGGTTTTTCTAAAACTCTACCGGATCTGAGTTGTACATCGTTGAGAGGAACAATCATATAGGTAGGAAATTGTTGTCCTTCTACCATATAAGTAGTTTGAGGATTCTTATTGTTAGGATTTGGCAATGGCTGAGCTGGAAGTTGATTTGTCTTCTGTTGGTATGGGAGCATGAGTTGAGGATTTGTATTTTGTTGAGAAATTTGTTGTTGTGGAAATGGCAATGAAAGTTGTTGTGGATTTTGGCTTGGAAATTGTGGAGCTTGTTGATTTTGAAAAGATGGAGGATATTGATAAAATTGAGCAAATCTCCCATAAGGATTTTGCATCCCTTGTACCCATGGCTGATATGTATTTTGATGTTGGGGCCAAGGTTGTTGCCAAGGATTCCAATTTGGTGGGGTTTGAAGATTCATAAGGTTGTTAAACCCTTGAGTTTGTTGTCCCTGCCAAGGTCTTCTTGCAACAAAATAGAGAGATTCTACTGAATTTGGGTCTTCTTGAAAGACAGCTTTGAGTCCAGGAATTGAAGGACAATCCTTGATCTCATGATTCTCTGAGAAAATCATACATGTTTCTACAACTTTTGCATCCAAGGGACATTCCATTAAAGCATGTTTCTTTCTACATTTCGGACAAAAGATGGCTAAAGCATCTGTTTCTGCTTTCTGCTTGTTTTGGATTTTAAGGGTGTCTAGTTGTTCACTAAGACTCCCTAAGATATCAGTTTTAAACTCGTCAAGCATATTACCAATCTCTGCCCTACTTACTGATCCAGTTGCAGATTTGTTAGCCCTAATAAGAGAAGAATCCCTAGGCCCTTTTCCAGTTTTAGATTTTCCCCTTGAGAGATGGATACATAGTTCTGTTATATCATGAAATGGAAGTTGAGAAATGTCTCCTTTTCTCATCATGTTTAAAATGTCTATCCATTCATCTCTAATGGCTTTTAATAGGAGGGCTTTCAAGGTTTCGTTATCTAAGTTGCTCATCTTTGCTCTTTTCAAGTTGTATTGAAATCTTTCAATTAAGTCTTCCAAATTTTCATCTTCTTTTTGCATCATTTTGAATACCTCATCTTTGTGATTGGTGGGCATACAATAATCCAAGTATCTATCCAAAAATGTTTGTTTCATATCATTCCAAGTCCTGATAGATTGAGTGGCTAATCCCATGAACCATTTCAAACCAGATCCCTTCAAGGTTGAAGGAAATAGTTTGAGTTTTTGAGAATCTTCCATGTAGTCATAAGTTCGGCACACTACTTCAAACTCAAACAGAAATGTTTCAGGATCTTCACTTCGTAATCCATAAAAGTTAGGGAGAACAGATGGTGAAATATTTTTCATCGTTGCATGAGTTTCCTCATCAACTATAGGGAATCCAAGAAAATCGTCCCTATTTCTACCATTATTTCCTTCACCATTGTTATCTTCATTATCTCCTCCTCCTCTACCTCCACCTCTATTTATTACTTCCTCTGCCATGATAGTTTCTTTAGAGTCCTTATAGTCCTCTAGTTCTTCTACCAAGGAAGGATGAGAGAAAGTTTCTTTTTTTTCTAAGTGGGTTTTAGTAGGTGGTATAGGAGAATCCTCTAATTCAGCTGTTCCTTGACTTCCAAAAATCTTAAGGCTAGGGGTAGATGGTGGTGAATCTGGTCTATGCCTTGAAGAAGATGGAGTTGTGAAAATCGAACTCTTGGCTTTAGCTATAAACCTTCCCCTAGAATCTCTTGCTCTATGCATGTCATTTTTTATTTTTTTTAAAAAAAGTTGGGCTAATAATTCTCTTTCTGATCTTCCAGATCACACTAGGTGCAAGAAGAGAGCTTACTTAAGAAATTACTAAACCAATAACTCTCTTTTCTGATCCTCCAGATCACACTAGGTGCAAGAGGAGAGCATACTTCAAGAAGTTATCAAGTTTTCCCTTCTTTTATGATTTTTTTGTGTTTTTTTTTTTTTAAGAAATTGGCTACCTAGTTACACTTCCCCGGCAACGGCGCCAAAATGTTTGGTCAATTTAGTGTGTCCTAAATTGCTGCATTTAATTGTCAATCCGGGAATCGTAAGCTGATGAAGTGCGGCGCACTATATGTGCAAGATAACCTCTTTCTTAACTTTTTGTCGTTTATGGTCTTTCTAAGGTGAAATGGAAATTCTAAAGTGAAAAGCAAGCTTGGTTATATTTGTTTAAGGAAGTGATATCCCCTATAATGATTTACCAATCTCGAAACTTTAAAAGCAAATTGAAATTACAATGACAAAAGAAAGTAAACTGCTGAAATGGAAAGTGCTGTTAATCTAATGAATCAAAACAAGAAACTAGTGAATATGAAAACTAAACTATTCTTGTTGCCAACTGAACACAAAAGAAACTACGCTTATGGAAATTCAAAGTTGCAATGAAAGAAATCTAAACCAGATTACATCAATTCATTTTCTGACCCTTCATCATTAGACCAGCTATGACTTGTGGAAGTAATCATAAACAACTTGTGTAACCGATATTTAATTTGCAGAAAGTAAACTAATACTAAACCATACACACATGATTCAATCCCTCGCCATCAGTCCAGCTGTGGCTTTCGGAGGCAACTGAATATGTCATACATGATTTAATATATCTAAATTTGCAGAAAAGGAACTAATACTAAACTACACATTTCATCATGCAGCCCCTCACCATCAGTCCAGCTGTGGCTTTCGGAGGTAACTGAAGACACTATGAGCAGCTTAATATATCTAATTTTGCAGAAAAAAAAACTAATACTAAACCACACATTTCATCATGCAGCCCCTCACCATCAATCCAGCTGTGGCTTTCGGAGGTAACTGAAGACACTATGAGCAGCTTAATATGTCTAATTTTAACTACTGAATCAGATAATCAAAACTGAAGTGTACAAAACAAGACTGAAGTTAAACAAAAACTATGGAAAGAAAACTAGCAGCAGAATAACGTTAGTTTCATATCATTAGCCAAAATACTATGAAAATGCCCCGGGCTGTCTACCTAAAACTTGCACAAGAAAACTGATCAGTGATTTAACAATCATAAAAACATGAGAAACAAGAATGCAATGGAAATTATAGAAATGTATGAACAGAAATGAAACAACTATGAAATATGAACATGTAATGGATTATGATACAATGACTTTTTAAAGAAATGAAATGAAATATATATACATTAATACACAGAACCTCGGCTGAGCAGGTGCCCTCTACACAGCTCTGGTACGATCCTCAAACACGAATTAAGTTATAAAACAAATTTTTCTCACATTAAAAAGCAGTTCATTACAGACTGGTAGTATTACGGCTCAAGGCAGCGTAATCACTACAAAGCTAACATAACAGAGTACGCACATCAACTATCAACTAACAACTCAACAACTCAACTCTACGTGCGTATGCAAACGCTTTATATAAAGCAATAAACTGTAACTGTCTCCTTAAGTTTATGATAGCAGCCAGCACGTAGACCACTAAGGCCACGGATATAGGAGTATGGCCATGTTGGAAAACGGATCTATGGAAGGTGGGCGCTTGAATTCAACTCCAGAACTTTGCACATATGTCAATTAACCTCCGCAAGCTTAGAAACGGCCGTATGGATGTTTATATGCCACGAAACAGAGTCCAGCCGACATAGAACTCCATAGTTGACTTCCACGTGGATGGCTTTGACCGCGGCTTTCTTTGACGAATTTACTTGAACCAATAGGACACGAACCATGTCCTCGTCATTCCTAGCCTGCCCATGTGGCTCGTTTCCTTCGTAGACACTTGTAGCATAGATTTCCACAAAATAGCTGCGGAAAGTTGCAGCAACTGCGGAAAGTGACAAGTTTCCGCAGCTGTATGAAAAAAATCTAGATCAAATAGAAAACACAAAAACATAATTAAAAACCATGTTAGATACCCTTTTGCACATGATATTGACAATTTTGGAGGTTTAGGTGAGTGAAAAAGATATGGAAAAGTGTATGGAAAAGAGGCAAATTCGGGACTCAACAGCCAGTAAGGCAAAGAAGGCCAAGGGAAATAAATCCCAAGGTGAAGCAGGCAAGAAATACTTGGTCCAAGATCAGATGTTTTCACTCTCACGAACATGGGCACTCTGCTAAAAATTGTCCACAGAAGAAGGTAATCAAGAAGAAGCCTGCAGTTGCAGCAGGTGAAGCATTGGCTTCACAGTTAGAGCTTGATTTTACTCTCATTTCATGCATGGCCAGCATTGTAATGGGTTGCATGTTGTATTTAGACAGCGACACCTCTTTCCATATGAGGGGTGATAGAGATCTCTTTAGTGACTTGGAGGAGAAGGACCTCCATTAGAACATAGATTTTGGAGATGACGGGAGGTATAGCGTGACCTAAATAGGTACAATTACCTTTCAGAGGGAGAATGACTCTCATCTCATTCTAGCATATATTTTTTATGTTCCATTCCTTAAACACATAGCCACAGGACATGTGAAGAAGATCGGTTCAACAGTTGAGAACCTGTATGCTCTCGAGGTTGAGGATGCATGCAACAATGCTTTGAGGAGAAAATAAGTGGTTAATACCTTGGTGGTTGAGAGGGAGCAATTATCTCTCAACATGCAGCCTCAGAAGCAGTCTCAGAAGGTTGTGGAGAAGCCACAATTGGAGAAGAAGAGAGGAGAATGAGTGGAAGATTCCACTCAAGCAGAGACTTCCAGGAGGGGGAATTTCAAGCCAGAAGGGTAGAGGGAGTACATGCAGCTATACCTCTAGGTGTGAGGTGGGGAAATGTGTAGATATAATCCCAAGAATAAATTTGGGTAGGTTCCATTGAGATGGTGTATCTCATGGATCGAACTTGGCTATAGGGATCCCATAGTATATTAATAGCAGAAAGTATCAATTAGATTAATATAGTCAAATGTCAGGAAGACATAAATCAGAGAGTGACATGTGTCAGATACTGGAGTGCATATCAGAATTGGCAGCAGTGCAAAGTGTATGGATGCAGATGTCAACTGTGCAGAGAGTCTAGTAGACATGTGCAGTAATTAATAGTAGTCAGAAGACTCTGATGAAATATGCATTATACTGATTCATTTGTTTGGAGGCTATTCAGTTTCAGAAGTGTTGCATGCAGAACATTCCAAAGGTATCGGATCGAGACATATTGATTCCCTTCTTGTTGAGAGGGAGTGTTGAAATTTGTAACAAGAAATAGTGAAATTGGCATCCAGAAAATATGGCACCTAGAAATGGTTACCATGGAGGTTTTTTATTTAATTATTTCTTAATTAAATTGAAAGAAATGTGTGTCAAATTTGTTTATCCCTTAAATAAATTGGACAATAAATTGTAATCTTATCTCATAATCACTTGTAATAGTTAACTGAGTTTGATAGACTCAGTTAGCTCATGAAATTCGAGTTGAGGGTGGTTAGTGAGGCATGTAGAGTGATTCTATTTGTTTTAGAGTCCAAGTTGCAGTTAGTATATTAGTTTAACGCGTGAGAAATTAGTTAACTCGAATAAGTGAGTTAAATTTAGTCTAACTAGTTGTAACTTATTGTTGCACTACTGAGAGTTCAAGTGACTTAAATTAGATTTAATTCACATGTAGTGATCTGTCAAGTGACTACTGATTTACTATTAATAGCTTCATGCATGTTAGTTCTGATGAATACCCAGTTGAGACAGAGGTTAAATGGATGTTATCTATCAGTTGTATTATTAGTAAATTGACGATGCACAATTAGACAACCATAGGATTTCCCATGATGTATTTCGCAGTTTTGGAAGGTTGAATTTCCTAATTAATAGCTATCAACCATTCTTAGAATTGCGTAAGAAACACAGTCTGAGAAGAGGCTGGAAATTGGCCAAGTATTGGTTGATTTTGTCTGGATCAGTGTGAGAGAGTCAGGATAGTGCAGCAGACTCTTGTGAGAAGAGTGCATTGTATTGTTTCATGATTCCTTGGTTCATTATACAATAGAGATATAGGAGTTTTGAGTAGAAAGCTTTCCCTAGAAAAATATCTTGTGTTGTGGATTGATTTTCTTTCTCTTACTTGGTGTGATTGTGTGATCGTGTTTAATTTCCTCAAATCAATTTTTAGAAAATATCTAACACAGTTATAATGCCATGTAGAAATTATAGAGATGGACTCAATCTGATCATGCAATATACTAGAGTAAGATACTGGATCCTTCTACAATTAATTTGTGAAAGTTAAACATGATCACACAATCACACTAAGTAAGAGAAAGAAAATCAATCCACAGCATAAGATATTTTTCTAAGGAAAGCTTGCTACTCAGAACCCCTGTATCCCTTGGCTAAGTGTTGGTCGATTTTTTCTGGATCAGTGTGAGATAGTCAAGATAGTGCAATAGAATCTTGTGAGAAGAGTGCATTGTATTGTTTCATGATTCTTTGGTTCATTATACAATAGAGATATAGGGGTTTTGAGCAACAAGATTTCCCCAGGAAAATATCTTGTGTTGTGGATTGATTTTCTTTCTCTTACTTGGTGTGATTGTGTGATCATGTTTAATTTTTGCAAATTAATTGTAGAAAGATCGAGTATCTTACTCTAGTATATTGCATGATCAGATTGAGTCCATTGCTATAATTTCTACATGGTATTATAACTGTGTTAGATATTTTCTACAAATTGATGATGATCTTGGAATTGAAAACATAGAACAAGGGATAGCAGTTAGAAGTGAAGCTTATCTCCCTGGTTTGGTCCATCAAGAAAAGAAAAATTGCATATATTTCATTATCCTTTGTTTAACTTGTTTAAGTTATCAGTGAAGATAGAATCTATTTTGTTTATAAGTTTAGATTATGGATTCAATTTTTGTTCTGAGTTGCCACTAGATGATCTATTTCTGATTTTTTCAACCACAGTCAAGGATCCCAAGTGTTAGATGAGCTCTTTGACTCACATTATTGATAGATTCATATTACTTGAATCAGACATGTAGTTTGTAGTTTTTATAGTAGGTTTCCATGTAAAAAAATAATCTCATAGGAATGAGAAAGTTTGGTTTTTAGTTCTCAGTTTCATTTTTAGTTTGTACATTTGTTTTTTTTAGTTTGGAATTTTTTCTTCAGTTAGAGAGTAGGTTATAGGTCAGCATTGCATGGCCGAAGGAATGTATGTCAAAGCTTCGAGAGAAGTCCAAATGGTAAGGCACTAGAACTACGGATCTGAGGCTCTTTGCTGCCCCGCACGAGGACATATTCCCTAGTTGGAGCCACTATTATCACATGCAATTTTTATAAACATTTATTAGCCTTTGGGGCTAATCTCCAAGTCAAGGGCTGATCTCAAAGGCTATCTCCAAATCATCAAACCCCTGAAGGCTAAGCCAGCACCAACAACACTAAAAGGAGGTCAATTTTATATCAAAGGCTTTATCTTAAAGTATAGTCTTATTAGTGCACTTTATCCAAAGTTTGAGTTCATTATGTATCTATCCAAAGTTCTGAGGCATTATGTATTATAACCAAGTTTTCTACTCATTTCACAAGGGTCAAAAATGACAAAAGAAGTTTGTCATTGGTGGTTAAGTCTCATGCACCACCCAACCGCTCGATCAGCAAGCTGCCATATCAATGGCATACAAAAATTCCCCCCCCCTCGCCATCCTACCTTTACCGGCAGGCTGGGGGGGGGGGGGGTCCGAAAAGGTGGTTTCATCCCCATTGGACCCACCTAACGTGTCATCCCCTCATCCCTTCGCACCCCCCCCCCTCCCCGCGGAAACCCGCATGATCTAGCTCCCTCTTACCGTTCCATTATCCTCACCCCTAACGGAAACATTGGCACCTCCATCATACCCACATTTCCACTACCATTCATCTCACCCTCCTAAATCGACCCTAACCCTCCTATTTTTTTCCATATTATATGATTGGTGTCAAATCCTTCCCCGTGTTTCCAAAGGGAAATTTGAACATCACTTCCAAATTTCCAGGCATGAAATCGGTAAACTAAAGATCAGATCCTCAATCCTGAAGCACATCTCAACAAAAATTTCAGCAGTAAAAATACTAACATTTACAAAGCTGGCGGCACAACAATTTAGAGTGGTTATAGGAAATTTGGGTGACAGTTTAATGATTTCAACAAAAATCAAAGTATGAGGTGGAATTTTTTGAGGTCAGAGACAACTTAAGAAGATCATTCATCTAGAAGAAACCTCTAGGAATTTAATGATTAGTTAGAAAGAATCCATGACACTTGGTAACATATGGAAGAGTATCCAAAGCAAGCAACACATTAGCTCTAGCATTTCAAATTATGAATATCAGAGCCTAGATTTTAGCATGACAGTTTGCCACCTTAGACAAATTGTTTGGTTCGATAAGCAACACTAGTATGGGTTATTTAAATTTTTTTGAATGAAATTAATAATGATAGAGTCCTTTTAGGTTAAAAACTCTTTCCAACATAATTATCTCTGATTTATCTCAATGCAATGAATTCCTTTTGGGATTAGAACTCTACATTAGTTTCCAGAGTCTAGCCCAAGAGACAAACCTATGTAAAAGGTTTTTCACTCTATAAATAGGGAATTTTTAGAGTTAGAAAAGTGGGATGGATGATGTGATGGAGACCCACTTTTGTAACCTTTTTTTTAGCTAATATACATTTGGATCAGACTGAATTTTTCACCCGAAATTTTGTTTTGGCTCATATGTTACATCTTCATGTATTATGTATTGTTATCAGTTTCATAGAAATTTGATAACTTAGAATTCATGTCAGATGCTCCAAATTCCTTCATTTGCTCTATTTTACTATAAAAGTTTCTCTCATATCATATTAAAGCCAGATTTTCCTTAGCTTCCATGAAAGCAGTTTGTTTCTATTTGATCTTCCCTAGTTGAATCCATTCCCAATGTTGGCTTTCATCACATTATTTCACCTGCATAATCTCATGAAAAATATAGAATTATCCTTTTGAAGTTTTCAGTTTTATACTTGGAATCTTATAGGAATTTTGAGAGAGCCATCTCAGTCTGGAAGGGATAAATTCCAGTTAAAATTTGGTTTGGAATAGTTACACTAAATTGACTATTGAGCAACCCAATTAGTCCTAGTTTGGTTATATCATAGTCTATGGATACCATTTCAGGTTGTTGAATGAGCTCAGATTTCAAGGAGAACTCCCTCTAGAACAAAGATTGAGCATCCCTCATTTCCTCTTGAACACAATAACAGACATGAGAAAAAAGGTGAGGGAAAGGAAATACCAGTATTTGGCCCATAATGGCCTTATCAAACTGATGGTCAGTGATTCTATGATCAGATTAAACTTCCCTGTGTCTTGGTCCTCATTCATAAGCATGGATAGGGAAGCCTTCATAACCACTTAAACATGACGAACCTCTGCCTATATTATTAGAGAGAGGGAGGTAGAAGAAGAAGAGGAGGAGGTTAAAGATGGGGAATAAGAAGAAGAGATGGAGGTTGAAATAGAAAACACAGAGAAGGGAGAGACTAATGGGAATAAGGAAGAGAAGACAGAGGAGAAGGAAATATTGGACCCTATGCTTGGCAGTGATGCCTCTCCTCAACACACTAGCATATCGCCAGACATTATATATTGGGAAGGGGCTCCTACCATAACCACTTTGAGCACACCAGTGAAAGGAAAGAGGAAGAGACAAAAACACATGTATTTCAGGACTAGGAAGATCCAAAGGGTGAGGCAGGGGAAGCCACAGACTCCAACTAGAAGTCCTATTACCATTGAGGAGTCACCTAAGAGGGATGATGAAATAAGAATAGAAGAAGGAATGGTTCAAGAGGTCACCTCACCTGTGAGGACACCTATGACCTACATAATAAGATATTCACTAAGGTTGGAATCCCATACACATCTACCTACCCCCATAGACCCTCAAAAGACAGAAAAAAGGGAAAAACAAGTAAGAGAGGGTGTTCCACAGGAAAAATAGAGTTTTCTACATGAAACTATGTCTTTGCTACATGAAACTCCAGAAGGCCTAGAATTAGAGAAATAAACCTTGGATGAGGGAGAATAGACACCCATGGATGGGAAAGAGGCTCAAGAAATTGAGGAAAAAGCACAAGATGAAGGGCGAGATTCCAAAGGGGAGGAAGATAAAGATGACAAGGAGGAGTCTACCTCACCAAAACCTGTCCCCAAATATGTATCAGTACTGTCACACTCTATCCCTTAGCCAAATATCAAAGAGGAAGAGACAAACACACATGTATTTCAGGACTAGGAAGATCCAAAGGGTGAGGCAGGGGAAGCCACAGACTCCAACTAGAAGTCCTATTACCATTGAGGAGTCACCTAAGAGGGATGATGAAATAAGAATAGAAGAAGGAATGGTTCAAGAGGTCACCTCACCTGTGAGGACCCCTATGACCTACATAATAAGATATTCACTAAGGTTGGAATCCCATACACATCTACCGACCCCCATAGACCCTCAAAAGATAGAAAAAAGGGAAAAAAAAGTAAGAGAGGGTGTTCCATAGGAAAAATAGAGTTTTCTACATGAAACTATGTCTTTGCTACATGAAACTCCAGAAGGCCTAGAATTAGAGAAATAAACCTTGGATGAGGGAGAATAAACACCCATGGATGGGAAAGAGGCCCAAGAACTTGAGGAAAAAGCACAAGATGAAGGGAGAGATTCCAAAGGGGAGGAAGATAAAGATGACAAGGAGGAGTCTACCTCACCAAAACCTATCCCCAAATATGTATCAGTACTGTCACACTCTATCCCTTAGCCAAATATCAACTCCTAATATACATTTATTTAAGAGGGAATATTGATTCCTTAGAGTTTACAGTACCTTTATTCTATTAGTTGGAAGAGGAGAGGGCACACACTCATCATTGGATGAAGACTACTATAACCAAAGGTGTGCCTTGTTAGACTCCTATACCAATAGGTGTCATTTTTTCATGATTGTCTTGATTGAATTATGGAATATGTTCAAACCTTTTTCTTGGACAAAGGTGTTCCATATTCTTGAAAAACCAAAAAATCAAAAAATTTAAAAAAATGTAAAGAGGGTATACCCTAAAAGAAAAATCAAAGGGTAAAAATAATAAAAATGGCCAAAAAGTAAAAGAAATGAACCCCATCAAAAACAAAGGCCAAGGAAAGTGTGCAAGTCTAAATGCCACTACTTTTTACTCTGATGTAATAAACAAATTGTGTGCAGCTTGTCAAACTTTTGCCACAATTTATGAAGAGTCAAACTGTTAAAACTTGACTCATTCATTTTCAATTTCATGTTGTAGAATAGAGAATAAATATCTGACCAAACAGTTTAATCTTGGCAGATAAGTAGATAGGTAGAGTTAATAAAAGGTGCTCAACAGTTTAATCTGAGCCCTTGGATGTAATAAGGGTAGAAATAGATAGATTTACCATGTAAAAGAAAAGAAGATTGATAAGGGTTTGAAAGTCTAAATGCACCCTAATAAAGAAGAGAAAATGGTAGTAGTAGATAGGGTAGGTAGATGGTGTTACAAAGTTTTATCTGATGAATGATGCTGCTACATGTTTTTGATCCTTTACTTTCATCACAAATACTGAAGCAGGAAATACACTGGAAAATCACAGCAAGCAAAGTCAAAATCATTAACTTCCTCATCACTTTCCCCTTAAAGTTTTACTAATCTCCCCCAAAGTACTAAGGTACTTGGAGATCAAAGGGGCTCAAGGCATTTCCTTGACTTTTGGAGGGACCGGACCCTCGGCCCAATGATCAAAAGACCTAAGTACTTAAGATAATTCATCATTATAATCATTCACCTTTAACATTTTCCTAAGTAAAATCCCATTTTGCTTAGGAAAATCATGCAAAACTTCCATAAAATCCCTCAAAATAACTTACTATTCTAAGTTTAAGTGTTGAAGATGATATATTGTAATTTACTTCACAAATTGTCACTTTCTTAGATGTGCAAATTATTTTGAGTTCCCTTGTCCTTTTGTCATATTTACATTTAACTCTATTTACTAAATCCCTAGTAAAAATGCCTTATCCTAAGTATATAATTCCTTCTAATTTAATATCCCAAAAACCCCTCTATTATGTTTTAACCAAAGTAATTACTCCCCAAATATTTATTAAAAACCCGCTATACAAACCCTTTGGTTAAATATATCCTTATAGCATAGTCCCGCCCCTATGGTAATTAAATAATGTTTATTTGCTACCATATAAATAGAAATATCGAAATAACGTTTAAACATGTAATTCTATATGTTTAATACAAAAAGGATCAAACCCGAAGTTTTTATTTTTAAACTAAACTTTGGAAAAATCCCATGCCAACGTGGCTCATCCACCTGGCATCCCACCCGACACTCTAACTTTAATACCCACGCCCAACAAAACCCCGCCACGACTCCTTTCTCCATCATAATTACGGGATTAATTAGTTATCAGAACTAATTAATAAATTTCCCTCCACCAATCAACTCCCGCCCGGGGTGATTAGTTAACAATAAATATATTGGGCCCGCACCATTTAACTTCCCGTGATCTCCCCGTCATTGCAACCGTCTGATCGCTCCTCCAAAGATCAACGCTCCTCGGCGATTTCGCTACCCATCCTTTGTCAGAACTTTAACGCGCGGGGGATTGGTGGTATTTGACTAGTCACCCATCCACGTGTCGATACTTTAATGGAATCGCTGCCCGCTCATCTAATACCACCTTTGTCCATAAGCGGTGCGGGGACTAACCGCTTACCGCCCGACCCCCTTGCCCCACGTCAGCCCGTACTAAAGTGACGTCACTCCTCGAAAAACTAAAACCCCTCTTTTGACTTTGGAAATAAAACAAAATTTCGTGTTTTTATGTCATTTTCACCATTTGAACGCGACTGTGCTTTCGGCTACGAATTTCAAATTTCCACTGAAATCCACTGTTCTATTCAATTTCGCTCCAGAATTCCGCCAGACCTGTGTTCAAGCATCCTCCTGCTACCGCCTGATACCTGTTAAAAGCCAACTTTCCTCTAAGAACAGGTATTTATTCTATAGCGCTTCGAACTTCAAAAGAAAGTATGTTTTCCTTGTTTTCCACTGGATTAGTGATTAAATCTTATCACTGAGATCATTCTCTGAGGTTTAAAACTGTGAATTGTTCCCCCGAACCTGCAATTGTGCCAATTTCCCTCATTAAAACTGAAAACACGACATTTCTGTGAAGAAAACCCAGAAACTGCCATTTTGAACACACAAGAACCAAAATGGGAGTTCCCGTAGCCTTGAATGATGCTCCATTTTGAACTTGGTTAAAACCTCACTCCCTTGTCCATTGAGAAATTGCTTGAAAAATCTACTCAGTTGTCCCCTGAAGAGGTGACCAGAAGATCACATCCTTGGATAAACAGTCTTAATACTAGTCATAATATTTGTTTACTCCAAGATTGTTATCAAATCTATTCAAACAGAGGTTAGAAAGCATAACAGCTAAAGAGTATCAGTGGTTAAAGTGTATCAGGTAAAAGTCAGTGAAAGTTAAAATGAAGTTACAGAGCAATCAAAGGTAAACAGTAAAAGTAAATACAGAAGGCAGTAAAATGGTAAAAAGAGATGAGAATACTTTCACCAATAGTGAGGTTTGTCTAAAGTGAAAGTAAAACAGTCAAAAGAGAAAGAAAGTAAAAAGATGAAAAAACATAACAAGAAGGAACATTTTTGCAGAAATTGCATGTTTTAGTCATTGTTTTGCAAAAACTATTGTGACCAATACAAGATGAATTTTGCAAAACTGAAGGAGGTTTATGTTCTGAAGAGGTCCATATACAAAAACCTCTCTCACTTTTCTAACAGCCATTATGGTTTTGGAAATATTAAACAATGTTGGAAAACACTTTTTGCAGAAAATTCCAGTTTAAGTCATCATTTTGCAGAGAGGATTGTGGCCAATAAAAAATACTTCATACAAAACTGAAGGAGGTTTTTGTTCCTAAGATAACCATATACAAACACCTATCTCAGTTTTTCACATTGGTTTTATAATGAGAGATAAATGCGCATCTTTACAGGCCATTTTTTCAGACTCTGTAAAACTCTGTTTTACACATATTTTTTACAGAGACTATTATGCATAGCTGGAGAGGAATTTTGGGAAACTGAAAGAGGTTTATCTCACCAACATATTTATCTACAATAAAATCTTTCACTTTTTACATATATATTACGGATTGAGAAATAAAAAGATATCATTGGACCCCAAGTTTGCAGAAGAAGTTATGCACG
>CM076571.1:677552375-677783190 GCA_034641835.2 Pinus albicaulis | reverse complement strand
ATGAAAACTGGTTAAACACCCAAACACTTATAACTGAACGAAGTACAAGAGAGCCTAAACATTTTTTTGAGGAACCATATGAATGTGCAAAAAGACGTTTTGGGTTCTTCATATGAATATCTCTTAATAGGTTCTTCCAGTGTTTGTTATTTATACAACCTACTTATCACTATCTTTAACCAACTATTTCATTTCCTCATTTTCATTATTTCATATTATGTATAGTACCTATAAGAGTGTTATACCTTGACACAACTCAATAACACAGTTCACTACCTTTTGTGGAGAAAAAGCAGTTGGAAATTTGTGAAAACACACATTCAAAAAATCTCTGAAAAGATGATGTACCAAACACTCTAAAAGTGCATCTCACATTTCAATATTCTTACAAACCTCTTTAATAAATCCATTCATGTTGACCATTATTCGTTGTTCCACTATTCCTTTCCATAATCATTTCCCAGTTATGAAAAATATTCTTTGGCACTAAGACCTAAATCAGTAGAGAATAATACATCACATCATTCTGATTTAGCATAGAAGGCCTAACCTCATTGGAAAATAAGCTCTTTAACATATGAAAAAGTATGTAGCACCCATCAAGCACAACTGAATATCACAACCATCAAGTACTACCAAGTGACATATCACTGATGTCTGATACTCTGTTGAGTATCAGTTATTACCCTAGAGTAATGCCGCATCGAACTATAGAAGGATTGCATTTATCCAACATTATTTAGTCCAATATCCTTTCCATAACCATCTATTAGATTTGCAAAGTCTTCTTTAGCACTATGATCTATATCAATAGAGAAAGGTACATCACATCACTATCATTTAACTTATAGTCTCAACTTAACTGGTAAATAATTTCTTTGGCATACAAAAAAGTATACAGTACCCATCAAGCGCAACTGAGTATCATTGATCAGTGAGTACTACCAAGTTATATACCACCAGCTGCTACTAAGTACCACAGAATCAAAGATATCACCAAATCTATTGACTATCAATTATTACCTTGCAACAATGTACACTAGAATATAGAGGGTTTTCATTTGAGCAAGACAAGCATGCACTTAGGACTAGAGAGCCAAAAACAACCCCATAGAAACCAACTATATTAAATGTTTCCTTTCGATTGGTCAAAAGCTTCGGAACCAAGTGTCGGAATTTCCGCCAAATGTAGTAGTGTAGTCACCCACTTCCTAAGACAAGCACTTGAATGAATACTCTTGATTATTTTAAATTACTACTATCAGCCTTATGGTGGAATATTAAATCAAATGAGAGGTATTTTCAAATGATTTACATTTGTTTTGGCTCGTTAGTATTTCCTTCATTAATATTTCTACTATCCAAAATACTCCTCAACCTCTTCGGTGAATGATATTCCTTTATTCTCAAACTGTGTGGCAAGGTATGCCAACTTCTTCGGCATGCTTGCAGGCTCTCATCTCCCAACAATCTAAAGGTATCTTCAAAATGAAGTTTTTCCTACTCCTATTTTTTTTTTGTAGACAGTTGTCATTGTTCAATCTTCTACTATAATCATTTGGTTAATAGTGATAATGCAAGGGCCTTGTAGTTATACCATGATCCAAAAAGGTTATTATATCTCTTTTTCCATGATTATTTTGATTTATTCTACCATGGTCTCTTCACGGGACATCCAAGAGGCTAAAGAAATAAATTTCACATCACCTAGCTGAGAGTTGGGGTCCCACACATTCATGGCAAGAAGTATTAAATTATCCATATAAAATTTTTCCATCTTATCCCTATCTTGAATGCTACACCTAAGGAAAAATCAATGAATGTTTTGATGTCTTGGAAAGGAGGGGATCCTTGTTGGGCTAATACTCTAGTCTAAAATTCGCACCATTAGTATTTGACGAATAGAGAGTATGTTTTTAATGGATGTCTAGAGTGTATGGATTCCATGGACAAACTAACAATATTGGAAAGTTTTACCTTCGTTTCATGTAGCTAAGCCTTCATCTTTTTATTCTCCTTTTGCATGTAGTCCATTATATTGGTTTCCTTGAACATAAGTTCAACCATCTCTTACCCCATATCCTTCATTTTCTCCTCTATAATACCCACATCTTTAACCCTTTTTTATTTGGAAATTTGAATCCATCTATGAGTCCTAACCCTTTCCTTTTCTAATTCAAAGAATAGTTGGACTACAAAGTAAGTAGGGAGTACATTTTTTTCCTCAATATAGGCATATTAATATCCATGATACAGCTAGTGGTCTAGCTCCTATAATTTTGGATCCTATTCCTGTAGCCCCACAATCCCATTTTGTAGATGTTTTGTCATTTTCCATTGCACTATTTTTCTGGCTCTGACAAATGATATGTAGCCTTATTTTTTATATATGTGGTTGTTTTCACTTGATTTTATTGGAGGTTACTTTCACTTACTGTCTATTTTCTTTCTTATATTCCTCATTTTGACAACTGACTAATTCCTCAATAGTGATGGGTGTTGGAGAAGGAGGTTCAGGCTTCCCTTATGTGATCTTGTTACTCTTTATGGTCTTAAAGTATGTGATGGATTTATTTTATTTCCTTCCTTGAGGTTTGGTTGGGGTACTTAAGCCTACTAGCGTAGAAACAATTTCCTCCTCTATGTTCCCCTCTATAGTGATTTCTTTCTCCTCCATTTTCATTTTCTTTGGTGGCCTCGATTTTTTATTATAATATCAATATTAAGCATAACTGTTGATTTTTTTAACAAATCTCAGTGACAATTGGTATTATGTTGGCATACTTGTTTGGAATATTCGTTCCCTGGAGACCTCTTGCAATTATAGGTACCCTGAATTCATTTTCGTTGGGGATATCTTATGGAGATCCTTTATAATTTTCCAAATAATAGGAATATAATGAAATATTTAACTGGGCAGGCATAATTCCTTGTGCCCTTTTGGTGCTTGGACTCTTCTTTATCACGGAATCACCAAGATGGCTGGTGAGTTAGTAACACATTCAAGCATGTACACTGAAGTGATATGAAATTTTCTTTAGGTGTCCCAGTTACTTATTTACTATCATCCATTATCAGTAAGGTCTAATTATTTATGGCCATGTACATGCAGGAAAATATTGGTAATAAAAATTTTGAAGATTCCTTACAGACTCTCTGAGGCTCTGAAGCCAATGTTTCTCTAGAAGCAGTTGAAATTAATTTTTCTGCACCAAATGTTCTCATTTAGTTTTTTACACTTTTCCTTCAGTTTGTATGGTTTTCCAATATTTAATTCATTTCTCATCCATCATTCATTTTCCTTTCCATTTCCATTTTCAAAAGTCGATGTGTTTTTCTTGTTTCTTTCAGTTTTTTGGCCTTTTCAAATGGTCTGTGTATTGCACAATACATATCACGGGAATTAATCATTTTCTTATACTGGGACAATTATCTTCTAACTAATCAAAATTTTGTTGTGTCTTAGAGTATCATGGACACAGGCACTCAGAAAAGTAGCATCAAGATATCAGATCTTTTTGAGCGTAGATATGCACTGCCTTTGACCGTGAGTCACATTTTGAATGTCATTTGATTTTGTAGATTTGAAAATATGCTTTGATAGGTGGAGGCATATTTCTTATTCTAAAATGAGAATGAACTGTATTTTTCTATACTGACATTAGTGCATCTAAATGGGATATCATAGATTGGCATTGGACTGCTTCTTTTGCAACAATTAAGTGGAATTAATGGTATCATGTTTTACAACAGTAACATTTTCAAATCTACAGGTGAGTTCTCATCTGACATAGGTTTCTCCATATTATTGTTGTTTATCAAGCTGTGCATTTCTTCCTGTTTTATAGTAGGAGTTTGAAAAATGTGTTGGATCTATGGATTTTTTAGGAACTTCTCACAACAAAGGTTAATGCATGGAAAATAACAAACCTTTATTTCCAGAAATATATATATGAAACTCAAACAGTTAATATCAACATCTTTGGCTTGGATTCAGTAATGTTTGAACTTTGAATTAACTCTTTATCTTGAACATTTATAAGAATTTCATCTTCCAATGCTGCATCACTTGGACTTGGTTCCATCTAGGTTTTCTCTTTTAGTACTATAGAGCTCCACTATTTTTTTAAGGCTATGATGAAAAATCCAAGTTTTTGGTTTTCTATCCCAAGTATTAGAGTCAAATTTTTGTGTTTGAGGGACGTTAAGTAATCTATTGTATAGGTCATCATGACTAAAATTGTTTTATGGCTCAAGGACAAGGCTGGGCGATGTCTCCTCCTTATGGGGAGAAAATGGTTTACAACTGACTGTGGTATGTTCATAAATCTGATCTCAATCAAAAACATTTACATGAAATTGTGTTGATGTTAATAGGTCTCATCTGGGGGCATGACCGTATGTCTTTTCCTCGTTAGTTTCTCATTTTACTTGAAGGAAAGCCTCTCCAATAATTTTATAATGCTCTACTCTGCTTAAAACTTCACGAACCTTTCCTATAAAATATTTCATATATGCAGTCTGCGACTCTCATTATTACATAGAATTGAACTGAAACGAGATGTTTCAAAGGTATGGTTTGAATATTATCTGAAATTCCTTGTTTGGCTGTGTGAGGGCTAAATTTATTCTCTTCTTGTTTCAGGCTCATTCTGGAGTATATTCTCAATATGAAACATTCTTCATTATTTTGGCTTTAGTGAGTCTGCTGGTACGTTTTAGAGTTCTAGTTGTCAGAGTATTGTATAACTGTTAACATGGGCTTGTAGTTCCTGCCATCATCTTGCATGTGATAAATAGTTAATCTTATTGGCTGATGGTTTCATTACATATTTATATTTCTTCATTCTCACTTGGTGTTGGGGCCATCCCATCAATTATTATGTCTGAGGTAATGTACCTTCTTAGATGTTCACTATGAGATGACTGCTTCTCAGCACAAATTGAATACTGCATCCTCTTTTCTTCATATTGATCTCATTCCATTATATCATTATGTTCATAGTTCGACCAGTATCTTTGTGCAGCAGTTTAAACAATAGAATTAGTGATTATTTACATTTACATTTCAATAAATTGACTTCAAAGGCACTGAGTTCATCTGAAGGACACCTAGATATATTGGAGATTCTATCCCTTTGTTTCAGGTACACACAATACCACAAAGACGAGGATGAAAGAAGATACAATAGTATAAATCATGATTTTTCCTGCAACAAAAAAGACTAGCTCAATAACCAAATAGGCAATTAAATAAGGAAACACATAAGTTGTAATCCAAAAACAAAAATTTTTGCTTACGACTAGCCCAATCGTTCAATACTAATCAATGATTGTTGCAGACTAACTTCCAGGGGCTACTCTCATCATGTGAAGGACCTAAGGGCCATTGTAATCAGGTGAAGGCCAGACAGAAATCTCTAATTCCCATGGCTTAGGCAAGAATTCAAAGGAACTATACTCAGCACTGTAAATTACATTTCAATAAATTGCGAATGTAAAAATATGATTATTTTTAGGCATATTTTCAGTAGCAATTTATTGTGAAGTGTTCCAAGGGAGTTTTTTTTTAACTGGAATTTCTATTATTGCATTGTTCCCTTTCCCATGAAGCTCATATTTGCAGTAGAGCTTCACTTAAAGGAAAAATTTGAATGTGGTTAGTAATGTCCATATTTAGAAAAGTGTGTAAGAAATGAATTAATAAGTTTTCAATGGATAAGCTCATTGTTTCAACTCCAAGGATGGAAGGTGAAGTCCATCTTTAGAAAAGTGTTTAAGAATTGAATTAATAAGTTTTCAATGGATAAGATCATTGTTGCAGCTCCAAGGATGGAGGGTTATCTATAGTTTTGATAGTATAATTTTATGCTATTGACCTCGTAACCTTGTTCCTAACCTCATTTTCATGTGAAACATACTATAGAGGATAACATAGAAATAGACAGTGGACAACTTAATATGCAAAGATATTTTTATCAATTTTTAATATGCAGAAATAATGGCTTGTCTCAACATTGAATTTAGCTACAACCAAAATCAACTTAGTTTTGAAGATCCATTAGATTCCACTTGAAAGAATTCAAAAAATCTTTCAAATAAGATACAAAGCATAGATTACAAAGGGAATATTCAAAGAAAATATAAATCATCATATTTTAATGACCATCATATAGTAACAAAATGGAAAGAAAACATTGTTTTTTACCTGTGTGATTGTTGTCGTCGATATTGTGACATTCCACTACCGTCGGTATTCCGACGTAAATCCTCCACCGGTATTTTGTCTTGCCATCGGTATTGTGACATTCCACTACCGTCGGTGATCTGACGTAATTCCTCCACCGATATTTTGTGTTTGTTTCCATTGGTATTGTGACGTTTAATTACCATCGGCCTTGCAATGATATTTAGTCAATTCGGTCTTGCAACGAAGATATGGCAGTGTCAGACTAGCGGCATTCGGAGGTGTCGAATTAGCGATGTTTGGAGGCAAGGACCAACAATGTTTGAGGGCATTGGAATAGTGCGACTTTATCCCATCGAAACTGCGATGCTTCAATAAAATTCAGAAGTGTGATACCAATTTAAATCGTCACAGCTAGCGTCACTATATTGATGCTTAAGTAAAGTGTTGGAAGTCCGACGTGAGGAGAAACCACGTTTTGGCACACCTAAAAATGTCACTCTTGGGCCGCCTATGTGTCACAAGAGTGAAATTTTGGCCGTTGGAATTTGGGGTAAACGTGCTAGTGAAGATTAAGAAAAATTTTAAACAAAATAAGTGAGAATTTGGATCTACGAATAAAAAGCGCGGGAAAGGTGTCCCTAGACCATAGAAAAAATGACAAATACAATGTGGGTTGGCCCAGGAAAACCCGCCAAAGCCACAAGAAAAGAAGAAAATTTTGAAGAGAAATAAGGAAATGGTAAATTTTTCTGAGTTCCATAAGAGCTCCACTCACAACACAGGTGAGTTTGAAGCCAGGCAGTCAATGGTGGCCGAGCTGAAGGCTTTTGAATCAGATGCATGCTCCGACTGTGAATCAAAACCCGAAAACGGGAATGAAAAGGGAAGCAGATTATCAATGCGGAGCCCAATGCCACCATTTCCAACAAGAATATCCGGAAGGAGGAATCAAAAGATACAAAGGAAGGGAGTCACCTCTTCCATTCTTAGATGTGGGTAAAGGGTTTCCTGCTGCAATTCATTGTTGACAACAGGAGCCAAAAGAAAATCATTTCATCATAGGTCATGAAGTAGCTAAGCTTTTTGACCATAGCACACCCACACCTGTACACCATCGAGTGGCTTCACCAAGGATGGGATCTCCACATCAGCCAACAGTTTCACCTTCCCTACAACATCAAGCCCTTCACAGATGAGGTATTATGTCACGTTGCTCCTCTTTATGTTTATGATGTATTATTAGAAAAACAATACTTGTGGAAGTGAAATGTTGTGTATGAGTACAGGTCTCATGCTATTATTGTTACTTTAGGAAATAAATTGTACAGGATACTTGAGGTAGCACCGCCTACCACCATCTCTTTGGTTACTTCAAAATAATGCAGTAAGCTCATTTCAAAATGTTAGGTCCCTATATTACTAGTATAGTCCCTTCTTGTTGTTAATGTAACCCCCTTATTGTTATTATTGTACCCTTGTAACCCCCATTTTGTTATTATTGTGCCCTTAAATTATTATTGTTAGGTCGGCTAGGATTACATTGTGGCCCACTAGGATTACATTATGGCCCCATGGACTTCTATATATAGAAAGGAGGTTTTGTAAATTGTATCATCCAAGAATTGTTCATTTATGTAATGTATTGGAGGTTTCCCCCTCGAAGTGGCTCATTTCTCAGGCGTTGATATCTCTTTTCTTCTCTTTTTGGAGCTGGTTACACAACATTTGGTATCAGAGCTTTGGATTCTAGGGTTTCGCTGCTCCAAACAGGTCATCGTGGCATTTTCGCTATAAATTTTTTTCTACGAAGTTTCAGAAGCTGAAATGTTTAGGGTGCGAAGAAAAAATCCTGAGGAAGCTTGTATAAAAATTTCAGAGTTTGGTTCGCAATAATTTCGGAGATATGATCTGTGGAAGTCAGGTATTTTTTCAGGCTCCTAAACAGGTCATCGTGGCATTTGCGCTATAAATTGTTTTCTACGAAGGTTCAGAATCTGAAATTCATATGGTGCGAAGCTGAAATCCTGAGGAAATTTTTCAAAAAATTTCAGAGCTTGGTTCGCAATATTTTTGGAGATATGATCTGTGGAATGTAGTGCTTTTTCAGGCTCTTGAATTGCATCTCAAAGAGGTGATCGTGGGAAAATTTCAATAACTCTCTCTCTGGGCATCGGATTGAAGTGATGTAAAAATTGGTCACAAGAAAACAGACTGAAGTTTCTTGGCTATCAATTTTAGATACAAAGGACGAAACAGTGACACGTGGCAAGTCATACAAATTCGCTCTACTGAACCAGTCCATAATTAGGTCATTGTGGGAGATTGGACACAACTTTGTCTTGGAGAATCCAAATTAGGTCAGACCTATGGCATTCAAAAGATAATTCATAGGGCTACTTCAGTGCTGAATTTCAGATATTGAAGATCTGAAATAACAGAGATAATACAATTTCAATATCGAGCTCCTCAAAGCAAGTAAAAGGTGTGTATTTTTTTTTTTCCAAATTGCATAAGTCTTGTTGAAGAATCAATTTGAATTGATTGAAAGGGCCTATTGTAGAATAGATATCAATATTGAAGTATAAAATGGCCCCTAAAAGAATTCAACACCCATTAAGCATTTGGAAAGCTCTACTATGATTCATGAAGACGAAGAATGGCAACATGACATATCAAAATTACAAGAGCAAGTGCAACAAATTTCGCTCTCGCAAAGAGCAACAAAAAATGACATGGAAGTTTTGAAGAAAGGCGTGGAAACTAAGATGGATGGTTTGAGGAAAGGCGTGGAATCTAATATAGATGGCATGGAATCTAAGATAGATGGCATGGAAGCTGGCATGGAAGCTAAGATGGATGACATGAAAGACAACATGGAAAACAACATGAAAAACATGAAGAATGATCTAAAAGCAGACATCGATGGTTTGACCAAGTTGATACAAGAAATGTTTCCTAATGGTGAAAAGATAGTAGAAGAACCTCACGATGAGAACAAAATAAATGTTAATCACATTTTCATAAACTCTAATGTTGGCGAGAAGAACCACCATATTCCAAAAATGTATATGAGGAAGTTTGATGGGAAGGATCCTGTAACATGGATACTACAGATGGAGCAATATTTTGATCTCCATAATGTGCAAAACACACAAAAGGTACGCATTGCAACTTTACATTTAGAACAAAATACATTTGTATGGTATCGATGGCTTTGCTCCGTAAAAAAATTGTCACTTGGTCAATTTTTACGGAGGAAATGATAGCACATTATGAGGATACAAAGAGCAACACCTTCTTTAGCCAATTGATAAATCTCAAACAAAAGGGTTTAGTGGGGGCAGCACATTGAGGACTTCCAAAAATTGAATATAAGGGTAACTGATATTCCAGAGGAACACAGGATCGATCTCTTCATAGGCACTTTAAAGGATAACATCCAACATGAAGTTTTTGTTTTGGAACCGGATTCATTGGAGAAGGCATTCAAGTTGGCAAGAAAAGTTGAATGTAAAATAATGGCGACAAGGAAGCCTACCACTCAATTCTATAAAGAAGGAAGTGTTGCTACGCCTAGATTTCCACAACCTACAAGGTTGACACCACAACAATTGGAAGAAAAAAGAGCAAAAGGGCTTTGCTACAGTTGTGATAGCAAATACACTAAAGGTCATAAGTGGGCTGAGAAGAAATTATTTTACATAGATTGTGAAGAGGAAGAAGAAAATGAGCAAGAAGAGGATATACACCAGGAACCAACCCTAGAAGAGGAAGAAATGAATTCGACCATATCGTGTAATGCACTGGCAGGAATTACCACTCCTCAAACTCTCAAGATAGAAGGACAAATCAAGAAGAAAAGGGTAATAGTGTTGATTGATTCAGGTAGCACCCATAATTTTATTCATTATAAGGTAGCCAAGGAATTAAATTGTTTCCTATACCCAGCACCAGAATGTCAAGTGATGGGTGCAAATGGAGGAACTATAAATTGCTCTGGAAAATGCCATAATATCAAGCTAACCATGGGGGAATATGTATTGACTAGTCCAATGCTTTCCATTCCTATGGGAGGTGCTGATGTTGTACTAGGAGTACAATGGTTACAATCATTAGGGACGGTAGCTTTTAATTTTCAAGAACTTTTCTTGAAATTTTTTTCAGAAGGAAAGGAAGTCGAATTACAGGGTATTGAAGGGAATCCGGGAAGGATAATAAGCTCTAATGGCATGACAAAGCTTATAAAGAAAGAACAACGAGGCGTAATTGCACAATTATGCTCACTAGAAGTTCCTACATCAAAATCATCTATTTCTGCAGATCTCCAACAAGTCTTGGACAATCATTCCAAGGTGTTTGAAACTCCCAAAGGACTCCCACCTATTTGTGGTCATGATCATGCTATTCATTTGATTCCAGGAAGTGTTCCTCCAAACATCAGGCCTTATAGATATCCTTACTTCCAAAAGAGCGAAATTGAACGTATGATTGCAGAAATGTTAGAGGCGGGTATAATTCAACCTAGTCAAAGTTCTTTCTCTGCTCCTATAGTATTGGTACACAAGAAGGATGGATCATGGCGAATGTGTCTGAATTATAGGGAGCTTAATAAGCTCACCATTAAAGATAAATTTCCCATTCCTGTGATTGATGAATTATTGGATGAATTACATGGAGCAATTTATTTTACCAAGTTGGATCTTCGTTCAGGATATCATCAAATTAGAATGAAGACTGAAAATATTCCAAAAACAACATTTTGAACTCATGAGGGTCATTATGAATTTTTGGTCATGCCTTTTGGCCTTACCAATGCACCTTCTACATTTCATGGGTTGATGAATTCCATTTTCAAACCCTTCCTTAGAAAATTTGTGCTAGTATTTTTTGATGATATACTAATCTACAGCAGGTCTTGGAAGGATCATGTGCAACATGTTGACAGGGTGCTCAAACTATTGCAGGAGAAACAATTATATGCAAAAACATCCAAATGTTTCTTTGGAGTACAAGAGGTTGAATATCTGGGTCATATTATATCTCACGAGGGTGTTAAAGTAGACCCTAACAAAATTAAAGCCATTAAGGAATGGAAAGTCCCCAAGACAATAAAGCAGTTGCGAGGATTTCTCGGGTTAACAGGCTATTATCGCAAGTTTGTTAGGAATTATGGGAGAATAGCAGCACCTCTAACAATATTATTGAAGAAAGATGCATTTTCATGGACTCCTGAAGCAACTAAGGCCTTTGAACATCTTAAAGAGGCAATGTGCCTAGCACCGGTCTTAGCTACGCCGGACTTCACAAAAACCTTTATTGTGGAATGTGATGCCTCAGGAAATGGAATTGGTGCAGTTTTAATGCAGGAAGGAAGACCCATTGCTTTTGAAAGTCGTCCAATCAAAGGAAAGTATTTACAAAAACCTATTTATGAGAAGGAAATGTTAGCAATACTGCATGCACTAAAGAAATGGAGAACTTACCTAATGGGAAGACACTTCAAGGTAAAAATGGATCATGATAGTCTTAAACACTTTTTGGAACAAAGACTATCTTCAGAAGAGCAGCAAAAATGGGTCACAAAGATGTTGGGTTATGACTTTGAAATAATCTACAAAAAAGGAAAGCTTAATGTTGTTGCAGATGCACTCTCAAGAAAGAATGAAGAGGTGGAAACATTGCTTTGTGCCATTGCTATTATCCAACCAGATTGGATAACCAAAGCAAGAGATGAATGGAAGCAGGAAAAATATGTATGGACACTCATTCAAAAGTTGCAGCAAGATCCTAGTACATATGATACATTTAGTTGGAAAAATGATTCCTTATGGTACAAAGATCACTTATATCTTTGTAAGAATTCCCAACTAAAACAAAATATTCTTTTGGAATTGCACACTTCTCCTTTAGGAGGACACTCAGGATTTCTAAAAAATTACCACAGGGTGAAGAAAGAATTTTTTTGGGATGGCCTTAAATCTGATATTCAAAATTTTGTGGCGGAATGTTTTGTTTGCCAGCAGAATAAAGTGGAAACAATTAAGACCCCGGGACTTCTACAACCTTTATCCATTCCAAATCAACGTTGGGAGGAGATTTCAATGGATTTTATCACAGGTTTACCTAAGTCCGAAGGAAAGAGTGTCATCATGGTGGTAGTTGATAGACTTACCAAGTATGCACACTTTTGTGCATTATCTCATCCATTTAAAGCAGGTACAGTTGCTACTACATTTATGGATAGAATTCAAAAGCTACATGGAAGCCCAAGGGTTATTGTGAGCGACAGAGATCCCATTTTTACTGGAAATTTTTAGACAGAGTTATTTTCTTGTTTGGGTACTCAATTAGCTCATAGCTCATCTTATCATCCTCAATCTGATGGTCAAACTGAGATAGTAAATAAATGTTTGGAAGGATATCTTCGTTGTTTTGTATACGATAAACAAACACAATGGGTCAAGTGGTTACCTCTCGCTGAATGGTGGTATAACACTTCCTTCCATACTACAGCAAAAATGACCCCATTTATGGCACTTTATGGATATCATCCACCATCAATCACATCATATTTAAGGGAAAATTCGAAAGTTCAAGCAGTGGAAGATCACATCGAGCATCAGCAAGAAGTTCTCCAACTCTTAAAGGATAACCTGAATTTGGCACAAAATCGAATGAAACAACAGGCAGATCAACATCATAGCGAGAGAAGTTTTGATGTAGGAGATTGGGTATTTTTACGGCTACAACCATATAAACAAATGTCCCTCAAGCAAGCTAAGAAGGATAATAAATTATCGCCAAAGTACTATGGTCCTTACAAGGTGTTGCAAAGATTGGTACTATGGCATACAAATTGGAGCTTCCTGCTTCTTCGCGAGTACATCCAGTTTTCCATGTTTCGTGCTTAAAGAAGGTTATAGGTGAAAAAATTCTAGTTCAAACAATATTGCCAGAACTTGATGAGGAAGGAAAAATCATATTGGAACCAAAAGCAGTCATGGAAACAAGAACTCGACAACTACGGAATCGATCAATTTCAGAGTATCTCATCAAGTGGAAGAACTTACCCACTGAAGATTCTACATGGGAGGATGAGAATTTTATACAGAAGCACCCGGAGCTACTCAAGCGTTGAGGACAACACATTTTTGAAGGAGAGGGGCATGTTAGGTCCCTATATCACTAGTATAGTCCCTTATTATTGTTAGTGTAACCCCCTTATTGTTATTATTGAACCCTTGTAACCCCCATTTTGTTATTATTGTGCCCTTAAGTATTATTGTTAGGTCGGCTAGGATTACATTGTGGCCCACTAGGATTACATTATGGCCCCATGGACTTCTATATATAGAATGGAGGTTTTGTAAATTGTATCATCCAAGAATTGTTCATTTATGTAATGTATTGGAGGTTGCCCCCTCGAAGTGGCTCATTTCTAAGGCATTGATATCTCTTTTCTTCTCTTTTTGGAGTTGGTTACACAACACAAAAACCATGAAATTTATTTTCCAGGTGATCTGCCTTTAGGGAAAAAAGAAGATTGTGGCCACGACATCTAGACAGGGGTCCTATGCATGAAAGAAACATATGGACAAGGTCGTGGAGGAGTATGGGGACATATTCACCTCACCCGTAGGGGTGACTCTGCACTATCAAGTCAAACACTCCCTTGATTTGACATTAGGTGTGTCACTACCCAATGGAAAAATCAATCGGTGCTATGTTATGGATAACGATGAAATAAAGAGGCAGATTCAGGAGCTATTGTAGAAAGGTCACATTCGGTCGAGTTCATCTTCCTCTAGGAGCCTGATCATGTTAGTGTAGAAGAAGGATGTGACTTGGAGACTCTGTATTGACTATCAGGCACTGAACAAGATCATTGTCTGGAAATGGTACCCAATCCCACTGATGGATGACCTTCTAGACCAAACCAAGGGGGTAAGGTATTTCAATAAGATTAACTTGAAGTCCAAGTATCACCAGGTACCAATCGAACCCTCGAATATCTGGCGGATTACTTTCAAATCCAAGGAGGGTCTTTTCAAATGGCTATTCATGCCTTTCGGGTTGATGAATTCTCCTGCAACCTTCATGAGTTTGATGGAAGACATCTTACACCCATTCACCAACTCATTTGTAGTGGTTTACTTGTATGACATACTAATATTCATCCACACTGGGGAAGAGCACTTCCACCACATCTGACAGGTCCTCCAAACATGGTGGCAACACAAGTTGTGTGCCAATTTGGAGAAGTTCACTTTTGGTATGACTGAGGTTCAGTATCTAGGATACATTATTGATGATCGTGGGGTGCATGTGGATATAGCCAACATCCAAGTCATTCGAGATTGGCCAAGCCCAACCACTCTAATAGAGCTCCACAAATTTCTAGGAATTTCCAATTTCTACCGCAAGTTCATGTTTTGATTCTCTCATATCACTTGGCCCTTGAGTCAAGCCACCAAGGGAGGAGAAAAAGAAAAAATATTTTTATCTGAATCTCAACATAAGGCATTCATAGAGTTGAAACATGACCTCTTCTCCGAACCAATTATCACATTAATAGACGTGAAACAACCATTTGAGGTTGAGATAGATGCCTCTGACTATGCTATTGGGGCATTTCTTACTCAAGAGGGGAATCCAATGGCATATCACAATGAGACACTTTCTGACACAGTCTGAAAGTATCCTACTTACAAAAAAGAGATGTATTCCATTGTGCAAGAATTACATTTTGGGGAAGGAAATGGTCATCCACACACATCATCAACGCCTACAGTTCATACAGAAACAAGGGAATTTGTAGAATGATCGCCATCAGAAGTGTTCTGCATACCTAGAACTATTTCATTTGAACATCAAGTAGAAGAATGGAAACACCAATAATGTTGTAGACTACCTCATATGACCATCGATCATGGTGCTAACCACCATTTTCAACTCTTGTGGGAATGAGGCTTCTGATTGGCCACTTCTCTACAACAACAATCGAGAATTTAGTCATACATACAAGACACTATTGGAAGGTAAGAAGTTCCATATTTTCACCTCCATGATGCATTTCTATGTCACCTGGGACACCTTTATGTTTCTTCAAGCGAGCATGCCAAGATTATTTGGGAAGGGAAATCTAGTCAGGTCATTGGGCATTCCAGGGTCGAGAAACGAGTGGTAGTATTGCAGAAGTATTCCTATTGCCCAAATCTTCGACAGGATGTCAGGAAGCACATCAGGTTCGACACTGCCTGTGCCAATGCCAAACTGACCATTAAGAAGCAAGGCCTCTATAGAAGCATAGGTTCCTTGCAACTTCATAAGTCTTCCTTCTTCTACCCCAGCCATGACAAGTGAGTGACCTGATGCTTTTAGGACCTCAACCTTGCCATGAAATATATGAATGGAGTGTCGTTGCCAGTGGATGTCGACCCAAGAAAAAAACATTAGGAGAATTTTGAGGTCTGAAATGGGCCTCCTAAGGAAATTGTAAAATAATATTATACTACATCATCATATTTTAGAGGGAAAAAAAGAAAAAAAATCAACTCCTATTTTCAACTTATCTCCATATAGGTTTACTCAAATTTCAAGAGGAAACACTCGTTGGATCTAGAATTTGAGTCCTCATCTAAGGATTACCCGTGTTTCATACTTTTGATGGACCTTGCTACATGAAAAATGTTATTGAAAGCATTTTTTTCATGTAATTTTCATTTTTCGTGTAGCAAGGTGCATCAAAAGTATGAGACATGGGTACTCCTTGGATGAGGAATTAAATTTTTCATCGAATGAGTAGTCCCGATAGAAATTTGAGTACTAAATTAGGGAAATAAGTTGAAAATACGAGTAGAAAAAATAGTTTTATTATATTATTATTTTTTAATCTTCTTGCTTTTTTACTCCAAAAATGGTGAATCATCCCCCATGGTTGATGTCATCATATTGAATCCTATTGGTTATTATAAAGTTCATTTTGGTTGTAATTTTTACTTAGGAGGCCCATCTTAAATCTAAAAATTCCCCCAATACATTTCTCCTAAACTCTGGGAGGTTTAGAACATCATGTAGAAGAAAGTATAGAATTCTAGGAAATTTGAGACTGATGGCTTCAGTTTTTACTTGTCTACAAAAAATATTGCTCGGTCAACATTATCGGTTAATTATTCAAAGAAATATCTTCTAAAATTCATGTGGAATGTTGCTCTTAAATCAAGCAACCAAACATATTTCCATGAAGCGAGTGAAGATTTAAATAAGTCTTCAGTTTGTCTAATGTTGCAATGTGCGAGAACATAATGAGCGGATTCATGTGGTTGAGCTTTCCCTTTACCAAGTGTTTTACCATGTTCAATGAAGGATTTTTCAATGTTTGTACCACAGGTGGTGCACCGCTGTAATAAATTTTTGATACCAACAATGAATAATGATGAAACAACGCACACTGATGAACCAATGAACCAATTGAATGTCAACGTTGATTATAGGGGTAACATTCCAACGTACCAATGTTCACCAGCATCTAGATGAAGAGCCTCCCACTCAATGCAGCATTTGATTATCCAAAAAATTCAACATAGAACAGTTCAAATGTACCATTCAATTCTGAGCTTTCTCAAATCAACGCAGCACAGGCTCTAGAGGGGTTGAGGGAAGACGTGCTTGATGCTTGTGTATTGGCTCTCAACGTTAGGCAATGTTTAGTACTTAAACCAGTTGCAACAATACCATACATGAAATGTTCCATCCAATATCAAACATTTCCTATCACTTCAAACAACATAATCTACAATTTCCACATACCAATTTATTGAGAATAAATTGGAATTCTTCTTTAGCATCTCTGGAGGGGCTTTCTTCTAATATCTCATCCGAAGGATTCGTTGGCAAGATAATTTTCTGGGTTATTTAATTTATTTGTGAGACTATTAACTAGTAACATTTCTCCTAAGGTTTGTAATGATATGGTTCATATATCAACTTTTATTCTATGGTTTCAAACCTTTCTTGTCTCCTTCAAGGGGGTTTCTTGAGGTCTAAAAAATACCTCCTTTTGCTAACCAAATGGATTGTTTATTTAACACATGTATGGAAACAAAATTTCTTGGGTTATTTAATTAATCTATCGAACTATTGACTAGTATCATTTCTCCTAAGGGCTACAAAACTTGGGTTCATAGATCATCTTCTATTTCTTTTATTATTGGTTGTCATTGATGTCAACCCAAACAACACCAAGGGCTACTCCGATCTCGCATGGGAACTTTTCTTGACAAAATTAATCTATTTTGAGTCAAGTATATTTTGGATGGTTTCTACTTGTCGAGATATTTCTGTTGATTTTGGCATGCCACGTAATTCTTCACCATTTGAGAGATATTCTTGTTTGAAGTTAGTAAGCCCATCTAGTGGGAAAAAACCCCATGGGGTTGTGGCATGACACTAATAATTAGTTGTGGTCATTGAATTGTCAATAATTAATAAATTTTTAAGCTCCTAAAATCCTATTGGGATTCAACAAGATGATGAGCTTAGTGAAAATCAATCACCTTCACTATGTGGGCCTACAAGCTATTTTTAGGTGTAAGTCTATTTTTAGACATGGTGATCATATTTTAGAAGTTGCAGGATGTTATTTGTGGATGGTTGGTCAAGTTGGAAAGATAGATGAACTTCTATTTTTAGAATATTGGGCGAAGTCTATTTATAGATCATCGATCTAAAAATAGAAGTGTCGATTATTATTAGCTCTTAGTAATAATCCGACAATAAAAATCAACTTATTCTCTTGGAGCACTTAATTTCAGTATACAAATTTGTCAAATCAGTGGGCTGAAGGAATTACGAAATTCCTAGGGTTTACTGGTGGTTCATGCATGGAGGGCTCAGTTAGAACTGAAGTGGAAAAGTTATGACAGAGTTGGAAGAGTAGTTCATGGAGTTGTTATTAAGTTTAACTTAGTTAATGGAGCTAAACTCAGTTGAGCTAGTTGTATATAGTCTAACTGAATGATACAAAAGTGAGAGTGAAGTGAATTAATTATTTAATTAACTCACAAATAATAACTCATTAATCAACTAAACAAATACAGTAGTTAAATACAGTGCATGTCAGTTCCAGTGGAGACATAGGTGAAAGGGCAAGATGGACTATCCATTGTAACTATAGTGATGCATTGATTGCACCACACACACATTGGAGTTGCCAATGAGTATTGCATAGTGCAAGCAAGGTAGATTCAAATTCATTTAGGGGTCTTCTTCAACAGGGATTGGATAGTGGAGGTAGGCTATTAGGTGGAAAAAAATCAGTGCATGGATTTACAGATTTCTTTTGATTAGTGTGTGACAATTGATTGTACTGAGAGCTTGATGTACTAAGCTTTGTATGAGATTGTTACATGACCTCCATGATACATAATATATGATAGCTGGGGTTTTTAGCTTTAGGCTTTCCCGTTAAAAAATTGTGTTATGTGCAATTGTTTTTATTGCATCATGTGTTTGCAATTGAGTTTTTAAATTTCTGCAAAAGATTAATAGTGGAAGGATTCTATATTTAGAAAGAAGATAAATATTGTTAGATCGGGATAATCTAGATATATACATGCATCTTGTACATAATTTCTACAAATCCCTCCAACGTTCACTTGATAGAGACCCTGTCAACCTAAGTATTTATATAAATTGTGACCCTCATATCCTCCTCATGTAAGGGTTTCTCTACTTAAAAGAGGTCGTCGTGGAATTTTCTCTATAACTTGTTTTTAGAAAAGCTTTAGATGCTGAAAAAAAAGCCCATTTGAGCCAAAATCTTGATGAAGTGGGTGACTAAATTTTAGATATTGGTTCACTATATTTTTGGACATATGATATGAGGAATTTAGGGTTTTTGTAGGTTCCCGAATATCATATCAAACATGTGACCTTGGGAAAATCATCATAACTTTCTCTCCGAGCATTGGATTCAAATTTCATAAAAAGTGACAAAAATAGGACGGGTTGGGTATCGTTTTCTGGTTCGAAGGTTGAAATACTGACATGTGGCGCTCCATACAAGTTCTCTCTACTGAACTAGTCTATAATATGGTCATCATAGGTGATTGGGCATAATTATTTCTTGAAGAATCCAAAATTGATCAGACCTGTGGGGTTGAAAAGAAGACTAAGAGGGCTACAACATGGTGTAATTTTAGACCTTAGAGATACGAAATTACATAGATATAGTAGATTCAATATCAAGCTTCTAGAATGAAAGAAAAATTATGCATTCAAGGATCACTACAGTAAGGACAACAAATCAACAGTCAAGGGTAAGTCTGCTACAACAAGGTATGTATGATTAGTGTTTGAATTTTAATTTGAATATCATGTCTGACATCTATTTTTGCAGGACAGTGTAAGTATTTTGTATGTATGTTTTATTTGGTTTTGTTCATAAATGTTGAACATAACTACATTTGAATTTTGAATATTTCTCTCACATATGGTTTGCAGGACAGTGTAAGTATTTTTTGTATATTGTTTGGGTATTTTTCATTAATGAATGTGCAGGAAGGAGGACACATTAGGGAAAATCAGACACATACTAGAAGGACAATGAAACGCCAAGGTACCATTACTTGAAGCAAGCACAAAAATAACTCAGCAGCTACTGTTTTTCAAAGAAGAAGTGTCAAATGTCAGTATTGTAAAAATCATCATTGTAAAAGAGTCATTATTATAAAAAAAATCATTATTGTAAAAGATTCAACCTCCCTAGAGTTAGAGAGGCATTATTGAGAGGTATAAGTGTCATTGTTGGATAATGTTATGGTTGGGTTGCAGGTCATAGTGTGATTGGGTGAATTTTCTAGTTCAAGAAAATCATTGTGAATCATATTGTATCATGGATAATTGTCCTTGGTAGGGGATTCCATAATATTGTTTTATTTCTGATCATTATAGGGTGCCAGGGAGGTGCTAAGTTGGTGCATGAAGTCACCTACAAGTTAGAGCCTATGAACACTTCAGGGTGGTAGGTTGGTCTAGGATGTTGGGGCATCCATTCAGTTGACTACTGAAGAAACCAGGGCATTGGGGCATCGTTATAGTGGGAGGTAGAGAAGAATTATTTTCTATAATTATAGGAAGTTGTACCTTTCATTTCAGTTGGGGCTAAATATTAAATAATTTATTAGAAAAGTGTTCGATGGTCTTTTACCCTTAGGGGTTTTCCCACCTAAAATTCGTGTACCTATTACGTTTTATTATTTACTGTTGTTACTCAATAAAAATCAATAATAATTTAAGATTAACTAATGCTATAAAAATATTTAAAAGTGCTAATTGATAAAAAATATTGCTTCACCCCCCCCCCCCCTCCCCCCCCTCTAAGTATTTCCAACAATTGGAGTCAGAGCTTGATTCCTTCAATAGTAGTCTAACAACTAGAAGGAAATCATGGAGTATACTAAGAATATAGTTCCTCTGTTCAATGGAAATAACTAGCACTTTGAAGTTGAAGAATTCAAGTTCATTTTTTGGTGAAAGCATACGAAGTATGGGAAATCATTGAAAAAAGTTTTTACAATGACCCACGATGAACAACATAAGAGAAATATGGTATATGATGCAAAGGCTAAATATCTCGTTATCAGTGAGCTTATAGAATATGTCTATGTTAAGGTACTGAGTTGCATAAATGCAAAAAAAGTATGGGGAAATCTTGAGAATATATATGCAGGTGACTCAAACGTGAAAGAAGAAAAGCTTCAAATTTACAAGGAGAATTTTGAGCAACTCAAAATGAAGGAAGATGAAAATATTTATGTATACTTACAGCATGTTGATGAAATAAAAAATCCATTGGAAGGTTTGCGAGAACCTATCGACACTAAAATTGTTGTCTGGAAGATCCTTAGAACCTTGTCGACAAGATTAAACTCAAATGTATAAGTCTTAGAATATAGTTCAAATCTAACCAATCTTAGAAAATATTAATTTTATGGAGTACTTATGGCATATGAAATGAGGATTGAAGAAGAGGATGACACATTTCACATAGAAACAACATTCGCCGCATCCAAGAAGACTCATAAGGACAAGCATACTCAAAAAGCGAAAAGTTGTAGTTGTAAGGAAGAAGAAAAGGAATAATATGAAGAAGATTTCTTCGATAAATAATTTTCATACTTCACGTGAAAAAAGAGAATAGGTATGGTGAAATTCAAAGGTAAAATTTCATTGATATGTTTCGATTGTGGTGAGGTTGGGCATTCTGTAGCCAAGTGTCCTCACAAAAATGAGGCTGTTACAGAAGGAAATAAAGGTTTGAGGAAGTTCAAAAAGAAAGAAAAGAAGAAATGGTTTAAGAAGAGTTTCATCTCCAGATAAGATAGCTCCTCATCTCGTGAAGATAGTGATAATGAAAAAGAAATCAACAAAAGAGTATTTTTTATGGCCAAGCATAATAAGAAAGAAGAATATGACGAATAAGGAGACAAAGAGGAAGAGATGACTATGGTTGAATTTCAAAATGAAGTGATCAGGGTTATCAAAGAGCTCAAGGTCAAGAAGAAGCATGTCAACAATATTGAAGATGAATTAAACGTAGAAAGGGAACAAGTCCTAAATCTTAAAATCAAGGTTGAAGAATACAAACGAGTTGATGAATCTCTCAGGGAAGAATTAAAGGAAAGAAACAAGGAAAGACAAGCATTAGAAGCTAAAATAGTTTCTCTACGAAAGAAAGTAAAAAATAAAATAAAAATTCAAAACTACAACAACGACTCCAAGGCATTGGAAGAAATCATCAACAATCAGTGATCAAACCATGACAATACTAGTTTTGCTTACAAATAATAATATGAAAAGGAGCCAAGTCCTTCTATGACAACAAAAGAAGATGGATATGGAAAATATAACAAGCAGGTAGACCTCCCAGCCAACTCAAGAGATCAGAGCTCGTAGGAAAAACCATGGAAGACAATTCATCAAAGAATATTTCCTCCCAGGTATCAACCTTTCTCTTTATGGTCATTTTTCTTCATGTGGAAGGTTTGGACATAGAGCTATAGAATGCCGCAAATATGTTCGGAATAAATACAGTTTTGGGAGATATTTCAGAAATGGATATTCCATAACTCAACAAAATATTAACATATTTTATCATTTGAGAGCTGATGTCGAATTCTACAAATGTAACAATTTTGGCCAGCTCGCTAAAGATTGCAGACTTGGAAGTTATTAAAAGGAATTCTTGCAAAATCATAATGAACAAATATGGAAAAATAAGACAGAAAAATGTGTTATCTCTCTCAAGGCTCAAAGAAATGGAAACGTTTGGTATGTTAATAGTGGTTTCTAAACTCATATGACAGGAGATAGGAATAAGTTCATATCCTTGAAGGAAAAGAAGGATGGAACAATGTCTTTTGGAAATTACGGGTCTTCAAACGTCATAGGAGTAGGTATAGTCACACTCGGAAGAAAGAATGAAATAGTGAAATATTTTTTGTTAGTTGAAAATATGAATCGCAATCTACTCAGTGTTGGACATATGTGTGATCAAGGACACACGATGCTATTTAAATATAAGAAATGTGAAATCAGGAAAGGAAAGATTAGTAAATTTGTGGCTACAGAAAGTAGAGCTCCAAATGACATATATATTTTGGCTGAAACACCTAAAGGGTATTTTTTGGTGAAAGTAGACAAAATTTGGTTATGGAAAAAACGAATGGGGCATATTAATTTCAACAATTTGGTCATGATCAACAAGAAGGAAGCATTAAGAGAATTGCCTAAAATTTCAAAACCTAATAATACGATATGTGAATCTTATCAACACGGCAAGCAGTAAAAATTTGAGTTCAAGACAAAAGAACCCTTTGCATCACATCCATTGGAATTAGTACATACTGATCTATGTGGTCCTATAAGAAACAATGTTTACATGGAAAATTATATTTTTTGCTAATGATATATGCTTACACCTAAATGACAGTCATCATCTTCTTAAAGAAAAATATTGAGGAATTCGAGTGTTTTAAAATCTACAAGGAATTGGTCTAAAATGAAAACAATTTGAATATCAAATTCCTGAGATCAGATAATTGTGGAGAACTCAATTCCAAGGTATTTCAGTAGTACTGAGAAAAAAATGGAGTAAAAAGGAAATTCTGAACAGTTAGAACACCGCAGCAAAATGGATTTGCTGAAAGAAAAAATAGAACCATACAAGAACTGGCCTAAACAATGTTAAATGACTCAAAATTAGATGATAAATTCCGGGTTCAAGTGATAGATACATTTTTATTCATTATAAACAAAGGTTTTCTAAGGAACAATTGTAACATGACTCCATACAAATTATGGACAGGAAGATCGGCTAATGTCAAATAGTTCAAAATATTTGGAATCAAATGCTACATCAAAAGAGAAGATAAAAAAATTGGCAAGTTCAATTCCCATGTCGATGTTTCGTTCGTTATTCATGCAAAAGGAAGGCCTATAGGTGCTACAATCCGAGGTGAAAATAAATAGTGGAAAGCATAAATGTTACTTTTGGTGAAGATGTGTTAAAAAGGATGACAATGAGATTTTCGCTTCAAGAAAATTTGAGGGATCTAAGGGATGATTTGTGAAGCATGAAGAAAAATATCCAGAACAAGACAAATCAAATAAGGAAACAGCATTCAACTAAGAGGAAATAAGAAATGATCAGTAGGATGTACAATAAAATTCTCTAGAAGCTTTAAAAGAATGGTGTCAAAAGAATCATCTGTCAAATCAAATTATCGGCAACATAAATGAAGGAGTTGGGACCAAAACAAGTCGACCATTTCGTTCATCACAACAAGCACACCTTTATTTTTTTAGCAACTTTTGATCCTAGCAATTTTGAGGAAGATAGTCAACATGAATGCTCGGTAGCATCTATGAATGAAGAACTAGATCAAATTGAGAAGAACAATTCTTAGGAATTGGTTTCACAACCAAAGGATAAAAATGTTATTGGAACTAAATGGTTCTTCAGAAAAAAATTGAATGAGGATGAACAGGTTACCAGGAATAAGGCAATATTAGTCTACAAAGGATATGCACAAGTTGAAAGAATTTATTTTTAAGAAACATTTGCTCTCACTTCCAAATTGGAAGCTATCAGAATGTTTCTCGCTTATGCATGCTTGATAAAAACCAAGGTCTACAAAATTGATGTTAAGTCATCCTTTCTAAATGGTGAATTGGAAGAATAAGTTTACATTTAACAACCCGAAGGTTTTATACTCTCTCAAAAGGAAGACTATGTATGCAGATTAAAGGAGGCACTATATGGTCCCAAGAAAGCTCCTAGAGCTTGGTATGCTCATCTTGATGGATATATAAATCAACAAGGATTGAATAAAGGCAGTGCTGACAACAATCTCTATGTGAAAGTGGATCAAGATAACCTAAAAATTATGGAGGTATATGTGGACGATATAATTTTTGGAGGAAATGATGACAGATTTAGTAAAAAAATTTCCACAAACATGCAAAGTGAGTTTGAAATGTCTCTACTTGGCGAGATGACATAATTTTTAGGGCTTCAGATATCTCAGCAGGATAAAGGAATATTTATATATAAAACCAATTACATCAAGTAAATTCTCAAGGAATTCGAGATGGAAGATTGCAAGCCTGTCCTTACCCCAATGGTAACGGGTTGCAAGTTAATTTTAGAAGATTCGTCATAGGATGTGCACCAAAAGTTTTATATATCTATTATTAACAATATTCTATATGTGAGAGCTTCTCGGCCAGACGTAATGCAATCAGTTGGACAAGTAGCAATATTCCAATAAGTACCAAAATAATCTCATATTATTTTCGTATAAATAATTTTCGGATATCTTAAGGGCAAAGAAAAATATCGTTTATGGTATGCCAATGGAAATAATCTAGTTATCAAAGCTTATACAGATCTAGATTGGGAAAGAAGTGTTGATGATCGAAAGAGTACCAGTGGAGCAGCATTCGATTTAGGTGGTTCCCTTATTTCATGGTTTAGTAAAAAGCAATCTTCAATCTCGTTATCCCAAGCAGAAGCAGAATATATCACAGCAGCAACTTGTTGTACTTAAGTTCTTTGGATGAAGAAAAATTTGTAGGATATTCAAGTCAAGTTTGATGACCCTATTCCCATATTTTACAATAACACCAGTGCCATCATTATCTCCAAGAATGCTATGATGCATTCCAAAACAAAGCACATTCCGATCAAATATCATTTTGTTAGAGATCAGGTCACCAAAAAGGATATCAAGCTTGAATATATTGGCAAAAATGAAAAAATTGTTGACACCTTTACCAAACCATCACCACGTGAATCATTTGAGTATCTTTACCTAAAGCTTGGGATTCTCCCAAGTTCTCATTATACTCTTTCTCTTATCTACATAAGTAAGAAAAGGGGAGTTGAGGTGTGTACAAGTCTGCAAGATGATGTTTTTCAGGGGGAGTAGTTGTGTTGCCACCAATACCAAAGGGAAAGATTATTGATAAGTGGTTGTCATTGATGTCAACCCAAGCACCACCAGGGGCTACCTCAATCTTGCATGGGAATTTTTACTTGACAAATTACTCTATTCCTAGTTAAATATATCTTGTTTGGTTTCTACTTGTCGAGATGTTTCCATTGATATATGGCATGACACGTCATTCTTCATGGTTTAAGAGATATATGTGTTTGAAGTTAGTAACCCTAGTTAGTGGGCTAAAACCCCATGGGGTTGTGGCATGACACTAATCATTGGTTGTGGTCATTGAATTTTCAATAATTAATAATTTTTTATGCTCCTAAAATCCCTCCAACGTTCACTTGTTGAATGCCCTCTCAACCTAAGAATTTATATAAATTGTGACCATCATATCCTCCTCATTTAAGGATTTTTCTACTTAAAATAGGCCATTATGGAATTTTCTCTATAGTGCTTTTTCTATGAAGCTTTAGATGTTGTAAAAAAAACCTACTTGAGCCAAAATCCTGATGAAGCACATGAAAAAAAAAAATATATTCGCTCACTATATTTTCAAAGATATGATCTAAGGATGTTATGGATTTTGCAGGTTCCCGAATTTCATGTCAAATATGTGACCTTGGGAAAATCATAATAACTCTCTCTCTCTCTCTCTCTCTCTCTCTCTCTCTCTCTCTCTCTCTCTCTCAGCATTGGATTCAAATTTCATAAAAAGCAACAAAAATAGGACATCCTATAGTTCGTTGGATATTGTGTTTAGGATCGAAGTTTGAAACAATGACACATGACACTTTGTACAAGTTCGCTCTATTGAACCAGTCTATAATCGGGACATTGTAGGAGATTGGGAATAACTATTCGTTGAAGAATCCAATATTGATCAGACCTGTAGGGTTTGGAAGAGGACTCAAAGGGCTACCACAGGGCGCAATTAAAACCTTGAAGATCCAAAATTACATAGATATATCGTACTCAATATCAAACTTCTAAAAGGCAAGAAAAAATATGCATTCAAGGATCACTGTAGTAAGGAAAACACATCAACAGTCAAGGTTAAGTCTTCTACAACAAGGTATGTTTGATTAGTGTTTTAATTTTAATTTGAATATCATCTATGACATGTGTTTTTTTAGGATAGTTTAAGTATTTTTTATGTATTTTTGATTGGGTTTTGTTCATAAATTTTGAATGTATTTACATTTTAATTTTGAATATTTCTCTGACATATGGTTTGTAGGACAGTGTAAGTATTTTGTTTGTATATTGGTTTGGTTCTTGTTTGTTAATTCATGTGTAGGAAGGAGGACACAATAGGATAAATGAGACACATACTAGGACAATGCAACGCCAAAGTACCATTACTTGAAGAAAGCACAACAATAGTTCAACAATTTCTAGTGTTCAAAGAAGCAGTGTCAAGTCAAGTATCACATCCTCTCAAAATTCAGTATTATAGAAATCATCATTGTAAGATTGTAAAAGTGTTGTTATTGTAAAAGAGTCAATCTTCTTAGAGTTGGAGAGGCATTGTTCGGAGGTATAAGTGTCATTGTTGGATAATGTTATGGTGGGTTGCAGGTCATTGTGTGATTGGGTGATTATTCTAGTTCAAGAAAATCATTGTGAATCATATTGTATCACGGATCATTGTCCATGGTATCTAAGTCCACACTCTTGTATTATTTATGATCATTATAGGGTGGAAGGGAGGTGCTTGATTTTTGCATGAAGTCACCTAGATGTTGGAGCCTATGAACACTTGAGGGTGGTAGTTCAGTCTAGGATGTTAGGGCATCCATTAAGTTGACTACTAAATAAACCAGGGCGTTGGGGACTCCTTCCAGTGGGAGCTGGAAAATAATTATTTTCTAGAATTATAGGAATTTTTACCTTTAATTTCACTTGGGGCTGAATATTAAACAATTTATTAGAAAAGTCTTTGATGAATTTTCACCTAGAGGGGTTTTTTCACATAAAATTCATGTGCCAATTGTGTTCTATTGTTACTATTGATACTGGATAAACATTAAGAATAATTGAAGATTAACTAATGCTCTGAAATGATTTAAAAATGATAATTAATAAAAAACACAGATTCACGCCCCCTCTTAGTACTTCCAACATATTCTATGGTTACAAACCCTTCTTGTCTCCCTCAAGGGGGTTTCTTGAGGTCTTCAAAAATACTTCCCTTTGCTAACGAGATGGATTGTTTCTTTCACACAAGTATGGAAACATATTTTTCAAATCATATTGTAATAATCATGACTTACTTCCACATCTATTTGAAGAGAAACATATATTCTATATGTATTTCAATTTTCATTGTAGATGACAAATATTCCTTTCTTCCCATAAGCTTCCAACTTATTCCTCTTCTCTTTAGGTGCATGAAAATATACCATAAAACCAAATATTCTAAAATAGGAAACATTATGTTTCTTACCACTGAAGAATTCCTCATGTGTCATGAAATCCAAAATTGGATATGGGCTCTTATTTTGAACATATACCACAGTGTTAGTAGCTTCACCCCATAATAACTTCGGTAGACCTTGATTATGAAGCACGGAACAAGTGGCTTCCATGATTGTAATATTATTTATTTCAACAACACCATTCTTCTCAGGAGTGTATGAAACAATTGTCTCCATATTAATGGTATCCTCTTTGAAAAATTCATTGAATTCATTTGATTCATATTCATATCCATTTTCAGTCCTTAATATCTTGATCTTCTTCCCTGTTTTATTTTACACCAACTCTTTGAGAGAATGAAACCATTTGGACACTTCATCCTTCCTCTTCAATAACTAGATCCATGTTTTGAGAGAGTATTCATCCATAAGTATTGCATAATATAAGTATCCTCCTGATCATGTTACAGGTAACATACCAGATAGGTCATAATAGACGAAATGAAGAATATTAGTTGTGTAGCTCTCATTAGAAGGGAATTTCCCCTTTATATGTTTCCCAACTTCACATCCCTAATAAACACCTTCATGGTTTATATTAAACTTTGGCAATCCTGTGTCCATCTTCCTTACCCCAAGTAAGGATATGTAATGTGAATGGGAAAATCTCTGGTGCCATAGCTGCGATTAGAGTGAAGTATCTTTCCAAAGCTCTATGCAATCGAAGTGACCTATGGGTTTTTCAGGGTACTAAATCCATATATGCAGTCAAAAAAGTATTTTAAATAACACAAATCAAGATTTCATCTTATATGTTTTTGCCAGATTTCGGACAGAAAATCGATTAGAAACTCCACCAATTATCATTAATTACAACTTCATTTAGAACTAATCAGTGTATTTCCTCATCAGGAGAATGATGATTGTGCCTATCCAAGCACACACACACACACACACACACATATATATATTAAAAAAACAAGATTTAACCAAATTTATCAATTCTTAATGTCTACCATCTCATTAACGCTGAGGCCTCAAAGCACTTCCTAGCCCTGCAAATGCAAATTATCGGAGAAAAAGGCTCCTTCTTATTTGTCAATATCTACAGCCCCCAACATCTAGAAGATAAATTTATACTGCTCCATCAATTAACCAGCCTGCATCACAGGCACAATACCTCTCAGGCCATTTATGGTGGGGACTTCAATATGATAACCTCTCTCGAGGAAAAGAAAGGGGGCACCAGGGCTCTCAGCAATGACGCCCGAGCCTTTAATGCCTTTATTCAAGAAATAGGTTTGGTGGACATAAAACCTAGCAATGGTTTGTTCACTTGGACCAACAGACAAGGAGGAGACAGGCTTATAGCTTCCCGATTGGATATTTTTCTAGTCTCTGAAAGCCTTCTCCCTGAAGGGAACATTATGAGTTCTGAAATCCTCCCTTCCGGGGGATCAGACCACTGGCCCATCTCTCTGCAAGTGTCGATTTCGGGCACCCCTAAGAACAGGCCTTTTCGCTTCGAAATATTTTGGCTCACCCATAAATATTTTCTCAGCCATATCAAAACTTGGTGGAAGACTCCTCTGCCTGTGGAGGGTACCAAAATGTTCAACTTACAAGAAAGGCTCAAGTTTATTAAAGCACAACTGAAAACTTGGAATCGAGAGGTCTTTGGAGATATATTTGCAGAAAAACGCCATCTGGAGCAGCAACTGGAAGAGATCCACAATAGATGGATTCAGGGCAATACATCACAGGAATCCATCGAGATGGAAAAGCAGCTCATGAAGAAATGGAATGAAAGGTGCGAGCAGGAAGAAATATTATGGAAGCAAAAGTTGTGCAATCAATGTCTGAAGGAGGGAGAAAGGAACACTAAGTTTTTCCATAGGTCTGCTATGGACTATAGATGCAGCAATAGAATCACCAGATTACAAGGAGAGCGTGGAGAGATTCTTAGCTCACACCAGGACATCGCCAATCAACTTCGCAGACATTTTCAGTTCATTGCCACTGAACCAGATTGCGATCGAAGGGAGGCCATTTCCAAGGTAACCTCAACCATACCCAAACTCATCTCCGATGAGCAAAACAGTGCCCCGGAACGACCAGTTTCTCTCCAGGAGGTGGAGGTGGCAGTCAGAGAAATGGCCAACGGGAAGGCTCCAGGGCCTGATGGCTTCACAATGGATTTCTTCAAGGCCTGCTGGGACATTGTGAAAGAAGACATTTGGGAAGTGGTGGAAGATTGAAGATTATCTTCTTCCATCTTAAAGTCACTGAACTCCACTTTTATTGCTTTAATCCCCAAGGAAAAATATGCCTGCACTCCGTCCAAATTTAGGCCCGTTGCCCTCTGCAATGTGGTTTATAAGATCATTTCGAAAGTCATAGCTAATAGACTAAAACCTATTTTACATCAAATCATTTCAGAGGAACAATCAGGTTACGTGGAGGGACGACAGATCATGGATAACATTTTGTTAGCCCACGAAATGATTCACACTCTACAGACACTTAGAAAGGCAGGTATGATAATTCAATTGGACCTCTCAAAGGCATATGATAAAGTGATTTGGGCCTATCTCGAGGCTGTCCTCAAAGCTTTTGGCTTCAGCACCAGATGGATAACTTGGATCTCAGCCCTGATCAAAACGCCTAACCATTCGATTCTAATTAATGGAGCCCCCACTCAACCTTTCTACCCAACCAAGGGTATAAGGCAGGGGGACCCAATCTCCCCTTTCCTTTTTGTTATTCTTATGGAAGGGTTCAGCCGTCTCATTAAATCAGCTCAGGAGAACAATCTGATAAAGGGGTTGCAGCCATTAACCAATTTTCCGGCCACCACGCACCAGCAGTTCGTGGATGACACGATGCTACATGGCACGCCCACTATAAAAGAAGCAAAAGGCTTTAAGAAAATTCTCACCTTGTTCAGTCAGGCTTCTGGAATGGATTTCAACTTTGACAAATCATCGGTCTTCTTTTTTAACACCCATCTGGTGGTTCAAAGACATTTAACTGAGGTCCTCAGTTTCAAGCGAAGCACTCTTCCTTCCAATTATTTAGGGGTTCCCCTCACAGACAAGCCATGGCATAAGTCTCATTGGGAGAAACTAATAACCAAGCTTGTTGACAAATGCAACCATTGGACCAACAGAGTCCTCAATCTGGCAGGGCGTATGGTAATGACCAAAGCAGTTCTCCAAGCTATTCCTCACTACATGCTATCGATTCTCCCAGCCCCGCAAGGGATCCTTCAGAAAATTAGAACCATCCAGCGAAACTTCCTCTGGTCGGGCAACTATGGCAAGAAAAAATGGGCACTGGCGGCTTGGGACAAACTATGCAGGCCCAAGATCTTCGGAGGGATAGGGCTACAGGATCCTGGAACTACTAACAAGGCCAGTGGCGCCAAGCTATGGTGGAGGTGGTTAACAGAGCCGCATACTCCGTGGGAAAAATTGTGGAAAGCTAGGTATGCAGTTCATTGGCAGCAAGAAGAGCTAATTCGAATAACCGACGTCCCGATGGGCTCCCCCATATGGAACTTGGCTCGAGCCAGTAGACATATAATTCAGGACCATTGCTTTTGGGAAATAAGAAATGGGCAGTCGGATCTCTTCTGGGAAGACGCTTGGCAACAGCTCCCGATACTGGAAGGCCCTAATCTTCATCCTTTGCAGCGATGGTATCAGGAAAAAGGGAAAATAAAATTCCATCATTACTGGGCTCAAAGCAGTGAACCGCAGCAATGGAGGAGCTGGAATCCAACTCCCCCTCCCTCTGATGAACTACTGCAAAATCTAAACGACACACTCAATGACACCCTCAGGAAAAGAGTCATCAGGGAAATGCACGGTCCGGACATACTCCGCTGGGGCACGCTCTCTGGAGGCTCTTTCAACCTGAAAGAAGCCAGGCACTACTTGGACAAAAGGGAGGAGCGGGACAAGGTGGATTGGTATGAAAATGTCTGGGCCGGAATCCTATGGCCCAAAATTAAAATGTTCTTGTGGCTCATACAAAATAGGAAAGTCCTAACATGGGAAAATCTCACCAAAAGAGGTTTTACAGGGCCCTCCTGTTTCCCATTATGTGAGCAGCAAGAGGAAACAACCAACCATCTCTTCAAAAGCTGTGAATGGACTAACAAGCTTTGGGAATGGCTTCAAGATATCTTCCGACAGTCAGACAGACAACACAATTCAATCCAAGATACCATAACCAATTGGCGAACACAATACTCTAACAGCACTATGGTAAACACACTGTGGAAGAACAGTCCAGGATTCCTCATATGGAATGTATGGAAAGAAAGAAATAACCGCATTTTCCAAAAGCGTAGCATTCGGCAACTCGATGATTTAAAAATGGTCATCATGCAAGGGCTCACGGAAACAACCCGTACCTGGTGTAAAGAGGAAAAGGCTGAAACGATCTCTCCCAATGACAGAAGAATTCTGGGCATCTTCGGGCTCATCGATTCAACGGAACAACTCCTGAAGAAAACTGCTCTCCGACCAATTCCTCCTCCTGTTATCTGGTAGCGTCCGCCCCATGGTTTCTCCAAGTTGAACTTCGACGGCGCAGCAAAGGGAAACCCAGGCCCAGTTGGGGTAGGTGGTGTTCTACGTGATGAAACTGGAAGCATCATTCACATCCTAAGAAATTTTTTTGGAGAAACCACAAACAACGACGCTGAATTTACAGCTTTAGAACAGGGTCTCCGACTCTTAGTTCAACTTGGAAAAGGGAAAGCTATCGTGGAAGGCGACTCTCAGGTGGCCATAACCACAGTAAAGAAAATCCAACACGGGACGCAGCCCAACAAAGCTATCAAGCATTGGAGGTTAGCTGCGGTCACGGAGAGGATTGCACAGCATTTGCCATTTCTCAGCGAAATAATCTTGCAGTCTGTGCGAAGGCAAGCAAACTCGCTTGTGGACCACCTTGCTAACTACGCGGTTGACAACCCGACTATTGCCTGGGACACGTGTTGGCATGATCTCACGAATGACCAGCTTTGGGATCAATGCAACACAATCTCAAGGAAAGACTTGAATGTAGGTGATTCCGTAGGACGGACAGCAGGGCAGCCGTCATCAGAAAATTAGGCTTAACGGTATGGTGATTGCACGTCAGGCAGCACACGCAGGAGAGGTTAACGAGAAGCCATCGGGATCATCCTTCCTTAATGAGAAGGAATTATGGTAGAGGAAAGAGCTCCACCAAGCGCATTAAGCGCAGGATGCCAGCGTGTGAAGGATTAGATGGCAGGACGGAAATCCTCGATCACTCACCCAGCTTTGGCGACAGTACAATTCGGAAACTTGCCCTCCATTATGGCCTTAAATGGCTTCTCCGCAGCACGCTTCCACCCATCTCCAATCTCTTTATTAGTTCCTCCCATCGACCTTTCTGTATCATTCTTGCTTTGGATAATCGACATGCAAGCCCTTCATCTAATCTAGATTTCAGCTTATGAAAAGTGATCGTTGCAAGCACTGACTCAAGCGCCATGGCGGAACTGAATCTGCGAAGCATCAAAGCCTCACAGGCCCTCAAAAGGGCCAAGGATTGTTATGAGGCTTCAGTTTCTAAACATGGCAAGCAGACAATCGAGGTGTTGGAGGAAGAAGTGGAACTGGCTCGAACACAGACGGATGATACTAACATCAGCGAGGAGGTTGATTGGCTCGTGGACCCTGGGACTCCATCTACACGTCAAACCCAATTTCTTCAGACCCAAGTCGTCGCTTGGCAAATGAAAACGATGCTGGCTAAAGCCATAGCCATGCAGGGGGCAGTAGTGAAGGAGACGTTTGCGGCGACCTCCATGGCGTCAGCTCGAAACACCGCCCGCCTCGACAAACTGGAGGTTTCATTCAACTCGCTGACCGAGGAACTACGCCAGCATGGAAAGGCCCTGGAAAAGTTCGTCCACCACTTCGAAATATATCTCCGCCACATATTCCATGTGTCCATCGAGCTTCCTTCGGACGATTCACAGGCCACCGTGATCAGATGGTTCAAGCCACGGGCTCCTGCCACAGGCGGTGAGGTTGTTACTCCGGTCGAAGGAGGACACTCTGGTGCTTCCACTCCTACTATCTAACGGCTCAGCAATTCCTGTGTTTTTCTGTCAACTGGTCAATTTCTTTTTCATTTCCTATGTCTCTTTACAATCAATTTTCGGCTTGTAAAAGGCCACTGTGGCCTACAACAATGTTTTGGTCTAGTTTTGCAGTCATAGGGTGACCCTGCGTGGTAGCCCTACAGTTTTGTTTAAAGGACTAAGATGGTCACAAATATAGCTGCTGTTCAGCTCTGTTAAAACTCGGTCCTTTGTAAGATCGAATCGAAGCAGGCCTCTCCACTGTCAAAGCCATAAGTCTTCGAGCATCAAAGCTGTAATCTCTGTTCATATCATAATATAATGATCCATACTCACTTAAAAAAAAAAAAAAAAAATATCAATTCTTAAAATTAATAATTTTTTAAATTTGGCTTCTATGATCCATAATTTATATAGAGAAACTTTCGGTGATAATCACAGATGAACCAATTTTGTCAATGTCTTTCGAACCAGCTAGTGTGGTTCATCATCATCATATCCCGATGATGAACCACTCTAGTTGGTTCAAAGCACATCCATAAAATTAATTCATATGTGATTATTGTGGAATGTTTCTCCATAAAAATAAATAATATCACTTGTTTGAAAAAAATACTTCCACTATAAGACTTTCCTTCACAAATTTGAACACATTTTAAAACAACTTTTAAATTATCTCAAGAAAAATTATCAAAAAAAATTAAAAACTAAACAGTAAAATAAACTACACTTGATCTATCAGGAAAAGATTTACCGGTTGAGTTAGCACACCTCACCAAATTTTTTGAAGTTACTGCGTTAAACATTAAATTATTTTCTTTACTAATCAATGCTTCACATTTACAATACAATAGTTGCGTGTTTAATGAGCATAGGAGAAAATTGTTATATATATAGCTTCCATTAACTCTAATGTTATTTACTCTCACGATGTATAGGCAACATTACACTAAGTTAATGTAACTGCATGCATGAACTGTTGAGTCATACATTAGAGATTAGACCTAGATGAAATGTAAAGCTAAAAATTTAATTTTAAAAATTATATAAAATCGGTTGTTGGGTTGAACTATATATCATTCAAAGGGTTCGAATTCCCACCGAATTATTTCGTGGCTTCTTTGTAGTTTATATACTTTTTCTAGTTGTGAGAATATTTACCCTTGGATTGTCTCCCTTTAGGTACGAGGTTGGACCAAATTGACTGTCTTGGAGGCTTAGGGGGACATCTACAAGGAGGATGCTATGAATAGGTAACTGTAACTTCCTACTTCGTAGGGCGCTTCTCTCAGCTAATTTTCATGCCTCTTTTTGGTAGGAGAAATCTCTGCTACCAATTCCTTTTATCGAAAATAATTCCACCACCATGACCGTTGCTTTCGAAGACTATCCAGTATTCAATATTCCTCCAAGTAATTTATACTCTAAAATTTCCATGGATAGCAATGGCATTAAGGTAGGGTTTGTATACCTTTATTAATTTTCTTCCTGGTTCGTTCAACTTCATTTCAGTGAGTATAATTTATACGACAGTCTTTACAATATATTGAGTTGAAGCACTTTATGTGTTTACCTTGGGGAACCTGGAACGTTCTTATTTCCTCGATGGTGGTTTATCACATAGACGCACAAATATTAAGCATAGTCATTTCATTGCTAAGAAAATATCTTATTAGTCCCTGCCGCCTGCGGTTAAGGAAGGGACTATAGTAATCAAAAAGTAGTGTGTAGCATTAGTTCGGCCGTCATTACTTAGGATAACTGATTTCTAACCCTCATTTCGCCTGTTAATATTATGGATAGCTTAATTTTAATCAAACTTTTTAACGGATCTCATAAGGCAATGTGTTTGCCATCTTATTTGGCCTCTTCCTGAGACGGGGAGGCTAAAAGCATAGCTTATATTATCCTTTCACATTTTAAGAGAGCGAAAGGTAAACTAATGATGACATTAGTTTAAAACATTTAATATTATTGAAATACAATACATAACCAGACCTTCACTTTCAAACTTTCACTACTACTGAAAAAATTTCACTCCTCCTAAAAGACTGCCACTTAGATTCTCATGAAGGGCCACCTACATTCTCATGCATTCTCATGCAGATGTTAAAATATACAATTACTTCCTCATGCAGAAGTTAGACAAATAGTTAAGTGGAGTTAGTTGAGTTGAGTTATAGTTAGATTTGGTGAGCGAGTTAGACAGTGAGTTAAGCAAGTTGATTAAGTTCAATTATGAATTTTTTCAAAAGGTACATCCATGGGAGATTTTTCCAAAAGTAAATCCGTTAAATTTTTGAAAGTCGCGTGGGTGCAGAGCACGTGAATTTGTTTTTACAAAAGGGCTATTTTTAATAGTTTTTCACAAGTCCGTTCACATCAATTTGTTTAAAAAGGAAGGTTGTTACCTAAGGTTGTTTATGATCCTTTAAAAAAGGATATTCACATAACGCTGTTTAAAGAATTTTTTTTTTTTTGCAAAGATTTTTTTTTATATATAAATTTTTTTTATATAAAAAAATTTATTATATAAATAAAAAAGAAGAAGAAGGATTTAGTGTTTTATTGAAATATTTTTTTTCAAGAAGGTTAGCAAGGTTTTTACAAAAAAAAAAAAGGAAGAAAAATTTAGGGTTTTTTGTCAGAGACAATTTTTTTGAGGCCAGATGGCCACATCAAGTTTTCAGCCACAACTTCCATCTTTCAATGGAAAATATTACGATATGTGGGCTATTAAAATGGAGACTATGCTCAAAGCGCATGATGTATGGGATCATGTCAAGTATGGGTTTGCAGAACCTCAAGATGAAGCAGAAGAACGAGCCCTCAGTAATGCAGAGAGGGAACAGTGGAAGAAAGATAAGCGGAAGAATGCGCAAGCGTTGCTTCTAATCCAGCAGGGAGTATATCGAGCTGTGTTCCAGAATATCATGATAACCTCGTCAGAAAAGGAGGCATGGGACACCTTGGCGACCAGCTATCAAGGTATGGCCAAAGTTAACATTGTTAAATTATAGAATACTAGGAGAGATTTCAAAATTCTGCAGATGAAGGAGATAGAGGACATTGATTCCTTCATGGATAGGGTCATGTCTATTGTCAATCACTTAAAAATCTATGGCGAAGATATTAAAGATCGAACAATGATTGAGAAGGTTCTTCGATCCCTGTCTACCAAATTTGATGTTGTGGTAGCAGCCATAGAAGAAGCAAAGGACTTTGACAAACTCACAATTGGTGAGTTGATGGGATCTCTTCTATCGCATGAGACAAGGATAGACAAAAGTAAGGATTCCACATTGGAAATTGCCTTCCAAAGTCAAGTCTATATTTCAAGAGGTCGAGGAAGAGGTCGATCGAGAGGCAGAGGACGGGGCAACAACTATGGAAGTCATAGAGATGGCCGAGATGATCATGAGCGTCAGCGTGGAAGCAGCAGTAGCAGTAGAAGCTTTCATAATAATCAAAGGTCTGAAAAATCAAAGGTAAAGTGATTTTACTGCAATAGATTTGGTCATTATGCTCGTGATTGTAGGAAGAAGATTGCAGATCAAGGCAATCAGAGAGCTAATGTTAGTACAGAAAATACTGACTCTATGTTTCTAGCATGCAACACCATGCATGCACCGTCTGATAAGGTCTGGCTATTAGACAGTGGTTGCAGTGACCACATGACAGGCAACAAGGATTTGGTTGCTAATTTGGATGTCTCAGTGCAGACAGAGGTAAAATTGGGCACTGACAAAACTGTTGTTGTAGATGGCAAAGGAATGGTCAACATTGTGACCAAGCAAGGGGAGCCAAAGACCATATCAAAGGTATATTATGTCCCTGGGCTCAAACAAAATTTGATTAGTGTTGGCCAACTGATGCAGAAAGGATACAAAGTTATCTTTCAGGGGCAACAATGTGTTATTTACGACAAATCCCCAAGCAAGCAGCTGATTGCAAAGGTGCAGATGATGAGGAACAGAATCTTTCCTCTCATTATGAACTACAATGATCAGGTTAGTTCTTTTACAACTGCATGTTCTGATGCATACTGGTTATGACACTTTCGGTCTAGACACTTGAATTTTTCCAGTTTAAAATTATTACAGCATAAACAGATGGTGAGAGGTCTACCTCCCATCAAAGAACCTGCTAGCACGTGTGAGTGTTGCATCTTAGGCAAGCAACACCGTGAAAGTCTTTCGAAATGAGTTTCTTACAGAGCAAAGAAACCACTTTAATTGGTGCATACCGACTTGTGTGGACCTATGAGGACACAGTCGATTGGTGGAAGCTGTTACTTCCTCACCTTTATTGATGATTATAGTAGGAAGACTTGGGTTTTCTTTTTGAAGCAGAAGTCTGAAACTTTTTCAAAGTTCAAAGAGTTCAAAGCTTTGGTGGAGAACTATAGTGATCAATAGATCAAGGTATTGAGATCATATCGTGGTGGAGAATACGATTCGAAGGCATTCCATGAGTACTGCAAACAACATGGAATCAGAAGACAGTTCACAACCAGATACACACCACAGTAGAATGGTGTAGTAGAGAGGAAGAATCAGACAATCATGAACATGACAAGGAGCATGTTGAAAGCAAGACACTTGTCTAATGAGTATTGGGCAGAAGCAGTTGCATGTGTTGTTTATGTGATAAACAGATCTCCTACAAAGATCATGATGAACAGAGTTCCAGAAGCAGCATGGTCAGGTATGTCTTGCAGTGTATCTCATTTCAGAGTTTTTGGATGTGTAGCCTATGCACATGTGCCTAAGAAAATAAGAGGCAAATTAGATGATCAAAGTGAAAAATGTATATTTACTGGTTATAGTGAGCAGTCAAAAGCTTACAAACTGTATAACCCTGTACAAAGAAGACAATCATTAGCAGAGATGTTGTGTTCAAAGAACAAGAGTCATGGAATGGGACTGTAGACACACTAACCGATGCTCAAACACCATTGATGGAGGATGATCTTATAGAAGAAGAGGAACAACAAGAACCAAGAGAGCAAACACCAAATAGAGTCACACCAACAAGGACTCCCAGATTTTCAGAGCAGCATGGATCTTCAAGCAGATCCACAGATCAGAATTCTCCAAGCAGCGAATCAGGTAATGAATCAAGTATTGGTAAGAAAAAGATGAGAAGTTTGAAAGATATTTATGATGATTTGGATGTTAGTTCAAATTTTGCATTGTTGGCATTCCAACCTTCTTCCTTTGAAGAAGCAATCAGAGATGACAATTGGGTGCAAGCCATGGATGAAGAGATGAATTCCATTGAAAAGAATGATACATGGGATTTGGTTGATTTACCAAACGATAAAAATCTCATTGGTGTGAAGTGGGTGTACAAGACTAAAGTCAATGAGAAAGGTGAGATTGACAAATTTAAAACAAGACTTGTAGCCAAAGGATTCTTGCAGCAACCGGGAATATACTTTGGGGAAACATTTTCTCCGGTAGCCAGATTGGATACTGTAAGAGCAGTCCTAGCGACAACAGCTTAGAACAAGTGGAAAGTGTATCAGATGGATGTCAAATCAGCCTTCTTGAATGGAATTTTAGAAGAAGAAATTTATGTGCAGCAGCCTCCAGGTTATGAAGTTGAAGGAAAATAGGATAAAGTTTATAGATTGAAGAAAGCGCTCTATGGACTGAAGCAAGCACCTAGAGCATGGTATAGCAGAATCGACAGTTATATGATCAAGAATGGCTTTTGCAGAAGCATCATTAAGCCTACCTTATACAAAAAGGTAAATGAGAATGGAAAGATTTTGATAGTTTGCTTATATGTTGATGATATGATTTTTACAGGTGATCTTGAAATAGATGAATTTAAAGCAGCCATGATGAAAGAATTTGAGATGACAGATCTAGGTCTCATGAAATATTTTCTTGGCATTGAAGTTGAGCAATCTGAAAAAGGAATTTTTATTTGTCAAAATAAGTATGCAACAGATTTGCTGAAAATATTTAGGATGGATAATTCCAAACCTGTACCTACACCAGTTGCAACAGGTACAAAGTTGAGTAAGGATGATGAAGGGGCATATTTCAATCCAACTCTATTCAAAATATTGGTTGGCAGCCTCATGTATCTCATAGCGACAAGACCAAATATTATGCAGGGAGTGAGTATGATTTCCAGATTCATGGAGACTCCAAAAGACGCACATTGGAGTGTTGGAAAAATAATTCTGAGATACATAGCAGGAACCAGAGATTATGGCATAATGTATGCAAGTACAGAAAACAAAGAATTGATTAGATATACAGATTGTGATTTTGCAGGAAGTTTGGATGATCGGAAGAGCACATCCGGTTATGTGTTCCATCTCGGTTCAGGTGTGATAGCATGGGCATCTAAAAAGCAGCCTATTGTGACATTATCATCAGCAGAAGCAGAATGTGTAGCAGCAACTTCAGTAGCATGTCAAGCAGTATGGTTAAGAAGAGTATTGGATGGACTCAAGCAGAAACAACGAGGATCAACAGCGATATACTGTGAGAACACATCAGCAATTGCACTATCCAAGAATAGTGTGTTTCATCAAAAGAGAAAGCATATTGATACTGGATATAACTTTATTCGAGAACTTGTGAGCAATGGAGAAGTTCACTTGAAGCCGTGTAGAACGAGTGATCAATTGGCTGATATCTTTACAAAGCCATTAGCAGTAGATTTGTTTTAGTTTCACAAAAGAAACTTGGGTGTTGTAAGCCTAGCTAAGACATACACCAGTAGGCATGTTTGAGTTGTCATGAGTTATGTTTAGAGGTCGTAATTAAGGGGGAGTGTTAAAATATATAATTACTTCCTCATGCAGAAGTTAGACAAATAGTTAAGTGGAGTTAGTTGAGTTGAGTTACAGTTAGATTTGGTGAGCGAGTTAGACAGTGAGTTAAGCAAGTTGATTAAGTTAAATTATGAGTGACAGTGTTTGCATGTTAATTAGATTAAATACCCTTCACAGGTTCATTGTTTTAAGAGAGTTTTATGATTCAGAGTTTGATGATTAATTGAAGAGCAGCAGCTCATTGTTTGTGTGTGAAATCTTCGCTTTATTTATGTGATTGAATCCTCTGCCTCACCAACAGCAGAGCCACCTACATTGTCATGAATGCTACGAGAACAACGCTTTACCTACAACATTGGCATGAAAACAGAACATAATGCTACAGGAAAAACGCTTTACCTACAACATTGTCATGCAAACAGAACAGAACAGGTAAGCAAGCATCAAAACCTCACCGGTTTCAACTTCGTTTCTACAGGTATTCGTACGAGAAGTTGCAGTTCCAGCTTGATGCTTGATTTCTACAGGTATTCCAACGAGAATTTGTAGAAGTTGCAAGAGAGCCGCTTCTTCATTACAGGTACAGGTAATATATTTGAAGCAATTATTAAACACTAATAAATCCCACTGTTTCTAGTGAACTGCCTCGGAAAAAAATGAAGATCGTTGGCGTAAAATCGATATGTTGTTCTTTATCTTGTTTTTCCTTTCTTATTTTTCCTGAGGGTAACTATTTATTTTCGGAAGAAAAATTTACCTGGTAACTGTTTATTGAAGGAAATTCACAGAAGCACTGAGTTTCTATTTCAGCTTTCTTTTTCAGCTTTAGGGAGCTCTATTCTGAATACTCCATTCATGCAATCAGTTTTAACTTATTTTTCAGAGTGGTGGGTGGACAGAAAATTGAATTCTAACGAGGTTTTATTTTATCATAGGGTTCAGTCGGTTTAAATGGGTTTTATGAATCACAATAGAAAATAATAAGATTTTTTATGAATCACAGTAGACAATAGTAAGAATTTTTTTGTTTAAACTGTTTTTCTAATACAAAACTCTGCTTGGTTTTTATGAATTAGAGTTTTGGGTTTTATGAATCACAGTAGAAAATAATAAGAATTTTTATGAATCATAGTAGACAATACTAAGAATTTAGTAAACAGTGAGAAAGTAGGAATCATTACTAAGATTGTGCATTTATGTTATATCCCAAGACACAGAAGGAAAATTGTTAAAATGAATTAGCTATTCAGCATATCCAAGTTTCTGAAGTCTCCTCCACTACCATCTACTGAAAAATATCGATCAGGAGAAGCTATTTTTATCATCTTCATATACAATGTGAAGGGAAGCCATTTCGGGCTTAGAAATCTGAGACTTTCCTTGTGGCTTTGAGAAGGAGAAGAAGTAAAACAAGGTAAACAAAAACAAAGTTTCGTGCTTCGCTTATTAATTACTTCACCCATAACACGAGTTTCAAAATTGTGCAAAACTATTTAGCAAAGAACAACCTTACCTCTGTGAGTTTGAACCATTTTACTTCGGACTTGGCCAAGTAAGGTAATAAGTAGGGATTGAAAGGTGTGTTGCATGACGAAGTGCCATTTTTCTTGCATTTGAAGCGCCATTCTTCTTGCAATGGAAGTTTGGACAGCAAACAGAAACCAGGAGGATCTTGCATAAATTTGTATTAGGATTTAAAAACAGAGTGTGATGTCCATTATTATAATAAAAACTAATTAGAATACCCCTCTTTGTCAAAAGTCTCTACAAATTGTATTCTTGCTTTGGGTAATCAGATTTATCATACACTATCAACCCAGCAGCAGCAACATTGTTTTCTTGAGAATTGAATATCATGTTATTATTATTGTGATTCCTGATCGCCGACAGATTGATGTTATGCGTCAAGAACCTGGTACCCATATAATGTGTAGCCGTATAGAATACTTGCTAAATGTGTACGTGACTGCTCATGGGACAATTCTCACCACATTATTCTTTGTTCAGGGACCCATTGGGTCAGAGATCTGGGGGAGTGTAGTTCTTCTCTCTAGGATTGTCTCCACAGCAATAATTGTCATCCTCCACCAATGATAGGCACAAGCTGAAATATTGAAAATTGCTTATATCAGGCAGCAAGTAATAATGCTGACGGATCTACTAGCACTAGATCACCCTTATGCTGGTGCTATTGATACTGGATAAAATTGCTAGGGATATGAACCCATAAGGACTGGAACTACTTATGTTGGACCTGCAACTGCAACTTCTACGACTGCTTCAACTGGATCAACTGCTGCCTCTTCAACATGTGCTTTATGTGATTATGGGTATGCTACTGGAACTGGATATTCCACCGTCATATTTGCGCCCTTCAGCCTTTAGCATTCATATCGCATGAAACTTCTAGCCTATGCGGGAAAGCGAGGGCGCTGTTGGGCGAGGGCGTTGTTGGAGGCTGGGCGTGCCCTTGGTAGTTTTAGAACAGTAATAAGGTGTTCAAAGGAGTGGTGATTCAATCCAAGATTTTCAAATCCATTTCAACTTGCTGCAACGTGGGTTGTATCAGGCTGCAACGTGGGTTGCATGCAATCATGGCGTGATTTCCCACAAGTTTGTCAACCTTCAATTAAGTATTGAAAAATTATTTCGATGTCTTTACAATGTTGTTCTATACAATTCTTCCTTATGTTACAGATGATTAAAAAGTTTTAACTTATGTGAATATCCATACCATTATGTTGAGAAGCCAAGCGGACGTTTCTTATTTAATTGTGTCATTTAAATTGATGTGAAATCCAACTTGCACTTAGCTTTTAATATTGAATATTAATTTATATTGTGTATTATTCATGTTAAATTCGTCGTAGACCATTATGTTGAGAAGCCAACCGGACATTTCTTATTTAATTGTGTCATATAATTTGATGTGAAATCCAAGTTGGCACTTAGCTTATAATATTGACTATCAATGTAATAGGCTTATAATATTGACTATTAATATAATAGGCTGGTGGCAGGGACTTGCAGCTCCACAAAACCACAGATTCCGCATTTTATTGAGTTGGCTTCTCCGTCATTCTGTGCATAGCTTTTCTTCCATTCATTTTCCCAGATAACAGGGACTTTGTAATGAACCAAAGAGCATGTATGGTTGAACACCCCACTCTGAAAGTTACGCATTTTACTGAGTTGGCTTCTCCATGATTTTGTGCATAGCTTTTCTTCCATTCATTTTCCCAGATAACAGGGAATTTGTAAAGAACTGAAGAGCATGTATGGTTGAACACCCCACTCTGAAAGTTCCCAGTGAAATGCGGAGAAGCCAACTCCGTGGTTGTGTAGAGTTGTAGAGATTGATTTTCAGAAGAGCTTTGACGGGTCTGTGATCTGAGGCCTTTACTGTTTCGATCGAATCATAGTCCTGCACATGGACTTTGATGTGTACAGGGGCAGGTGCTTCCATAGAGGGACTTGCTGCCCCGCAACCTATCTTGTTAATTCATTATGCATGTTATACAGTATGTTTAACCTTTCAATGTAATGCAGGGTTCCAAGGATGACAACCAAGGGTTATAATATCATCTAGGTAAAAACCCACTTCTTTTGACCCTCATACTACAATTTTTGGTGGCTGTTAATTTTTTTCTAATAGGGATCCAAGGTTAAATGTTACAGGTTAAATTCCCACCTACGCGGTTGATTTTTGTTACAATTTGCAAGCATACATCTTTAATATTTTAATGTAACCCTCTAATCTTCCTCCAGGTGCTTACATACATGTAATATAGATTTCAGTCCAGGTTTTTCTTTGAGTTAACTACTAAAATTTAGATATTAAATGCTAAGTGCCATAAGGCTTAGTTTTCCCAAGGTTAACATGATTATAGATAACAACCGCTCAACGTTACTTTCCCTTGAGGTTGACTATGACAATTCGATCGTAGGGTGAAATTTGTAAATACAAATTCCATAATGCATTTATTTTAATATAGCTTAAATTTTATGTATTTATTTGAACAAAATTGAATGGTTCACTCACAAAAAAAATAGCCATATATACCTGAATTTCTTATATGTCATTTCTTAGTCTTTATTAATTTGCTGTTTCTTCACATATTGAATCGACAGGGTTTATCCCACCCTTTTCTATGTTGCATTATTTGCTGGTATTTGCATTCTCATTTCAATAATATATATATATATATATATATATATATATATATATATTGATGTTGTTAAAAAAAGAAGAGTAGTTATCATACCACTATGTGGAACTTCAGCATATAAATTTAGGAGTGTTATCTTAAAAACAACAGAGATTGATGCATCCTTAAGCCTTATATTATTTTTTGATATGTATATATTATATTAGTTGCTTGTTCTATGTTGAAAGTTCTCCTTTCCCCAGTGAATGGGTGGAAAAGGGTTTCTCTCAGATTTTCCCTTTGTGGTATCAGGTTTTTGTTTTTCTTCAGTGCAGAGACAGTTGTCGACGAACGAGTGCCATTGGTTGTCAGACTAAAAATCTCTCCTACAGTTCTCATAGACATGTATGAATGGTTTTCAGGTATGAAATTGTGATTTGGTTCCATGTTCACTTTATAGATACACAGTTTATAAGTACACCGAGTCCATTTTGGTTTCCACGGTGCTTTGTTCAAGTTCTATACTAATCATTCTTGCAATAGTAGAGAACCTAAACTCAGACCTTCATCATGTAAATTAAGATAGAACGAAGGAAATTAAAAAAAAAAACAGGGAGAGTCCTCACAGCTGTTACCCTTACGTCGGTTGGTGTCAAGCCGAGGACCGATGAAACTATGACCACCATAAGGACAAGGGTTAAACCCCACTCTATTCAAAACATAAGTAACAAGGCCCTACCTTTGTACCCAACTTATTGTACGGTATCGTGGGCTTTCCTATAGAAGAGGGTTGATCGATGTTACAATTCCTTGTCATTGTAGAAACAAGAGGAAAACAAAAACAAAAAAAAATGAGTTGAGAAACACAAAAAAAATTATAAATTGAACCTTCAACAATAGCAAGAGAAAAAAAATCTTACCAAGTGTAGCAGCAGGGAAAATCTAGGACTAATTCGTGATGTTGGATTAATGGTCATGCCAATTCATAGTGAAGAGGGGTTCCAAGTGCACCTCGGCATGGGTGTCAGAATGGTCAAGAAACCTGGGAGACTGAGATCATGAATACAAACCATGGATGAAGTGTCATGGTGTTAGCCTCTCTCAAATAACAATAATAAATCCAAAATAATAAATTAATTAATTAAATATTCCAAGTCAGGAATATGTGCTTAACTCTTGGGTTGTTCCTCAAATCTTGGAGTTTGTTTAGTAACTCCTATCTTGGTGTTGAAAATATTAAAGTCACCTGCTAAGCCTTGGGCAGGAAGAAAAAGAGTACAAGGCAGCAGAAGCAGAGCGTGGAGTGCACACCACTCTGTATTAAAGAAGGATGGAGAAACTGTAAGGAAGAATTAAATTTTTTATGGGCCGCATCCATAGATTGCAGGAGAAGTTTAATATGGTGATGGGCGTAGCCGTTATACAAAAGAATGAAGATTTCTCGTAGATCTGAACTACGGAGGAGTAGAGTTAATTAAAAACAATCATTTCAGGCGTTTAAAGCCCTCAACAACCAGAATGAAGAAATTTGTTCAAACACGCGGAATTCCTCTTTTAATTTCTGAAATGGCGGGACAAGTGGTCCCCACCACTTAAGTCCCAATAGCAATCGCAAAGTTATTTTGCAGTGTCTTGTTGATGAGGAGTTCTGCGATGTGATTGGATACAATCGCAATCACAAATCGCAATACAAACATGTTATATGAAACAAATGTCTTGCAAATGTGGTAATGTTCCATAGTGGAACGGTTGTATATATAATACAACCAAACTTTAATATATAATCGCCCTCCACCGTAGCCGAGGCCCGTGGGTCCACTTGACCGCGTGGCGATGTTTTAATGGAATCGCAGGAGTTCAATCGCAAGGGTTCAATCGGAGGCCTTTTGTTATGTGCTCCGATTGAAGGCCGGACCCGATCCGGTTATATGCCATAGTTCATAGTTCAATCACATTTGGTTCTTAATCGCAATCGGAACTTTCTGATTGATCGCATGCCTTTGTAATATGCTCCGATTGAAGTGGCAGACCTGATTGAATTATCAAGGCACAGTTTATTAATTGAATCGCATCTGTTTTTGATCGGCAATCGCAATTTTTTTGTTGAGGCCCGATCGCACAGTGTTGAAGTTCGGACCCGATTTCACTATGAGCCAAATTTCATATTTGGTCATCGCATCCGATTGTCAATCGCAATCAGAGTTTTCAGTTTTTTGTTTGTATTGTGGGTCCCATATAATATTTGTTTTAAAAATAGTTTTTAGTTTAAGTCTTTCATATATTTTTGTAATGTTTTTTTATGCGGCATATAAAAGCCAAAAGGCCCGACAGCCTGTTGTAATGCATTGAATTGTTATTTGGTATTGTTTCGCACAACAGCACGAAAAAAATAAATAAAATAAATAAATAAATAAATAAAAAATAAAAAAAATACACAGCAGTGTTGTTTTTTTTTTCACGGTGAGACAGAGAGTTGTTCTGTGCACTGCGTTTGAAGTAGTCACCATTTTTATGTTATCCCTCTGTGCTGAGGAATATTTGTATCAGTTTTTGAAAGAAATAGAAGTTTGTTTAAGTGTGGAAAACTCTGTCTCCTGTCAAATTTTTAATTTCTCTGTGTTTAGAGGAGAGGAGATTACTCTCTTCATTCGGAATTCTCAATATTCCAACATGGTATCAGAGCTAATTTAGGCTCTTTGAAGGTTTCAAAGAAGCTGAAGAAGAAGAAGACTTGTTGCAGCGTTTTCTCCAGCAGTGTGAAAGCCCAACAGAAGTCAAAAGATCAGGTATTTCTCAAAGATAACAGAGCTGTTGTTTTTGTTTTAAAAGAGTTTGTTATTTCAGAGAAAGAAAGACAGTTTGCTTAAGTTCAGTGCTCAGTTTAAGAGCAATGGCTGGACCAAGTACAGGAATTAACATTGGAAATGTTCAACTTCCACAATTTAATGGAAAGAACTATGATTATTGGTCCATTACCATGAGAGCCCTGTTTATCTCACAAAACTTATGGGAGTTTGTAGAAGATGGTTTTGTTGAACCAGCTGATGAACAGACTTTTAATGCCTTAACTCTAGCATAGAAGGATTTATTAAAGAACAATAGAAAGAAGGATGCTAAGGCCCTCTTCTATTTGTATCAGGCAGTAAATGAGAGTGTGTTTCCAAGGATAGCAGCAGCTAAGAGATCCAAGGAGGCATGGGAAACTCTGAAAGTAGCCTATCAAGGTATGGAGAAAGTTAAGACAACAAAACTTCAATTGCTAAGAAGAGATTTTGAAACTCTTTGCATGAAAGAGTCAGACAATGTAGACACATTTTTTACACATGTGATTGGGATTGTAAATCAGATAAGATCCCATGGAGAAACTCTTGAAGAAAGAAGAATCGTGGAGAAACTTTTGAGATGCTTACCCTCAAAGTTTGATGTTATTGTTACCACCATAGAAGAGACCAAAGATCTCTCACAGTTCACAGTGGATGAACTTCATGCCTCGCTGATAACTCATGAACAGAGATTGAGCAGAGATGAACATTCATCTCTTGAGCACGCCTTCAAGACCTAGATGCCTTCAGGAAGAGGAAGAGGTCAAGGAAAAGGAAGAGGAAGAGGCAGAAGTCAGAACAGAGGTGGAAGGAACAACTCTTCACATTCACATGGAAGGAGCAACAGTCAAGGTCAGAGCCAAGGCCAGTGTAACAGCCAGCAAGGTGGACATCAACACCAACATGCTCATGGACAGAGGTATGACAAATCCAATGTCCAATGTCATTATTGCAAGAAATATGGACACTATGCCAATGAATGTAGAAAGAAGCAAAATGACATGAAAAATAAGCAAAATGCTAATGTAGCAAAAGAAGAAAAGAACCCAAGTAATGTGCTGTTGGCATGTAATGTAGCACAAGATAGAGAAGATGATGTTTGGTTCTTAGATTCAGGGTGTAGTAATCACATGACTGGAAATAAAGCAATGTTTTCCAATCTAGATGAAGAGATTAAATCTGAAGTGACCATAGGGACTGATACTAAAATCTCTGTCAAAGGGAAAGGTAGAGTTAGTATTCGAGCAAGAAATGGTGAGCAGAAATTTGTCCCTGATGTGTATTATGTTCCAGGTCTGAAATGTAATCTTTTGAGCGCTGGGCAGCTCATAAACAAAGGTTACAATGTAATATTCAAAGATGATGTGTGCACAGTTAAAGATATACCTCCAAGCAAGAAAATTATTGCTGAAATACAAATGACCAGTAATAGAATGTTTCCACTCAAGCTCAACATTGATTTGAAGGGAAAAGGAAAGAGTATAGCAGTTGTAACATAAGAAGCCTTTCAGAAGGAAGCTAAAGATGAAAATTGGTTATGGCACCTGAGATTTGGACATCTCAATTTCGGAGGATTGAATTTGCTGCACATAAAAGGAATGGTAAGAGGTTTTCCATTGATTGAGAAGCCTGACAACCTATGTGAAGGTTTCATCTTGGGAAAACAACACAGAGAAAAATTTCCATCAGGGAAAAGCATAAGGGAAAAAACACCTTTTGAGATAATCCACTCAGATTTGTGTGGACCGATGCAAACAGCATTAGTTTCAGGCAACAACTATATGCTGACCTTCATAGATGATTTCACAAGAAAAGTGTGGGTTTATTTCTTAAAATATAAGAGTGAAGTTTTTCAAAAATTTCGCCATTTTAAAGCTCTTGTAGAAAAACAGAGCGGACTACATATAAAAGTCCTCAGAACTGATAGAGGAGGAAAATGTATCTCAAAGGAATTTATGCGATTCTGTAGAGAGAACGACATACACAAGAAATTTACCACCAGGTACATGCCGCAACAGAATGGAGTCGCTGAACGGAAGAATCGAACCATAATGGAGATGGTGAGAAGCATGCTGAAGGAAAAACACTTGCCGAATGAATATTGGGCAGAAGCAGCAAAATGTGTTGTGTATATTTTGAAAAGATGCCCCACAAAAACGGTGATGAACAAAGTTCCAGAAGAAGCGTGGAGTGGCAGAAAACAGGGAGTCACCCACATGAGAGTTTTTGGGTGTGTTGCATATGCACACATTCCAGACAAATTGAGAAAGAAGTTGGATAGTAAGGGAGAGAAGTGCATTTTCCTTGGATATTGTGAAGATTCCAAAGGATACAGATTGTATAACCCATCCACAAAGAAGTTTGTGATAAGCAGAGATGTGCAATTCATTGAAGAGGAAGCATGGGATGGAAGCATTGAGAAAACAGTTAATGTCAAAAGCTGTTTATCTCATGATGAAGATGAGGGAGATGTGGTTGAAATCAACAACCCATCCGTAGCACAACCTCCACCAGCACAAGGACAGCAAGGGACGCCTCAAGCGACAGCAAGAACACCCTTGAGAAGAAGTGGGAGTGCATCACCAAGCACACCACATGGAGCAGAATTGAGTGCTTCATCAAGCACGGCTACACCAAGTGAAAGAGGAACAAAGTTCAGAAGTCTTAGAGAAATCTATGAGCAAGGAGCAGCAGATGAAGGTATGAATTCCTTATTTGCTTTGTATTGTCAAGTTGATGATCCTATTCATTTTGAAGATGCTATTAAAGATAGAAAATGGATAGAAGCTATGGATGAAGAAATTAATGCCATAGAGAAGAACAAAACATGGGAGCTGGTTGATCTCCCAGAAGGTAAAGAAGTCATTGGAGTTAAATGGGTCTATAAGACCAAAAGCAATGCTGAAGGAAAGATAGAAAGACACAAGGCCAGACTTGTTGTCAAGGGATATAAGCAGAAGCATGGGATTGATTATGAAGAAACTTTTGCACCAGTTGCAAGAATGGAGACAGTAAGAGCAGTGTTGTCCATAGCAGCACAAAACAAATGGAAAGTATATCAGATGGATGTAAAATCTGCATTTTTAAATGGAATTTTAATGGAAGAGGTATATGTGGAACAACCTCTTGGATATGAGAAGAAAGGCCAAGAGCATAAGGTCTGCAGATTGAAGAAAGCTCTTTATGGGCTGAAGCAAGTGCCAAGAGCATGGTACAGTAGGATAGATTCCTATCTACTGGAAAATGGATTTGAAAAGTGTGAGGGAGAACCCACCCTCTACATCAAAGAAAAGGATGGTAAGATGCTCATTGTTGTTTTATATGTTGATGATTTAATATTTACAGGTAATGATGATTACCTTATTGAGAATTTTAAAACTGTCATGAAAGATGAATTTGAAATGACTGACATGGGTTGATTAAGATACTTCTTGGGAATAGAAGTAGAACAAAATGAAAAAGGGATTTTTATTTCTCAAGCAAAGTATGTGAATCAAGTTTTAGAAAGATTTAATATGCAGGAGTGCAAAGCTACAATTACTCCCACAGTAATGGGATTGAAGTTGAGTAAAGTTGACAGCAGCAAGGATTTTGATCCAAGTCTGTATGAAAGCATAGTTGGCAGCCTCATGTATTTGACTGCAACTAGGCCGGATATTATGCATGTTGTTAGTTTAATTTCCAGATTTATGGAGAAGCCAAAAGAAGCACATTGGCAAGCAGCAAAGAGAATTCTGAGGTATGTTAAAGGAACTAAAAGATTTGGTATTTTATATGCTACTTTAGAAAATTCAGAATTAGTTGGATACACTGACAGTGATTGGGCTGGAAGTGTAGATGATCGGAAGAGCACTTCCGGTTATGTTTTTCATATGGGTTCAGGAGCCATTTCATGGGCTTCTAAAAAATAGCCTATTATATCATTATCCATAGCAGAGGCAAAATATGTGGCAGCTACAGCAGAAGCGTGTCAAGCAATTTGGATGAGAAGAATGTTGAGAATTTTATGCCAAGAACAGGGAAAAGGGACAGTGATTTATTGTGACAATAGCTCAGCTATTGCATTGTCAAAGAATTCTATATTTCATAAAAGAACAAAGCACATAGACACAAAATTTCATTATATCATAGAATTGGTAAACAATGGAGAAATTGTTTTACAACATTGTAAAATAGAGGAGAAATATGCAGATATTTTAACAAAGCCATTGGGACAAAAGACCTTTTAATTTTTAAGAAAATGCTTGGGTATGATTGACAACCCAGCATCTGAATTTAAGGGGGAGTGTTGAAAATATTAAAGTCACCTGCTAAGCCTTAGGCAGGAAGAAAAAGAGTACAAGGCAGCAGAAGCAAAGCGTGGAGTGCACACCACTCTGTATTAAAGAAGGATGGAGAAACTATAAGGAAGAATTAAATTTTTGATGGGCCGTAGCCATAGATTGCAGGAGAAGTTTAATATGGTGATGGGCGTAGCCATTCTACAGAAGAATGAAGATTTCCCGTAGATTTGAACTACAGAGGAGCAGAGTTAATTAAAAACAGTCATTTCGGGCGTTTAAAGCCCTCAACAACCAGAATGAAGAAATTTGTTCAAACAGGCAGAATTCCTCTTTTAATTTCTGAAATGGCGGGACAAGTGGTCCCCACCACTTAAGTCCCAATAGAAATCGCAAAGTTATTTTGCAGTGTCTTGTTGATGAGGAGTTCTGCAATGCGATGAGATCCAATTGCAATCACAAATCGCAATACAAACATGTTATATGAAACAAATGTCTTGCAGATGTGGTAATGTTCCATAGTGGAATGGTTGTATATATAATACAACCAAACTTTAATATATAATCGCCCTCCACCGCAGCCGAGGCCTGTGGGTCCACTTGACCACGTGGCGATGTTTTAATGGAATCGTAGGAGTTCAATTGCAAGGGTTCAATCGAAGGCCTTTGTTATGTGCTCCGATTGAAGGCCGGACCCGATCCGATTATATGCCATAGTTCATAGTTCAATCGCATCTAGTTCTTAATCACAATCGAAACTTTCCGATTGATCGCACACATTTGTAATATGCTCCGATTGAAGTGGCGAACCCGATTTACTTATCAAGGCACAGTTTACTAATTGAATCACATCCGTTTTTTATCGCCAATCACAATTTTTTTGTTGAGGCCCGATCGCACAGTGTTGAAGTTCGAACCCGATTCCACTATGAGCTAAATTTCATATTTGGTCATCGCATCCGATTTTCAATCGCAATCAGAGTTTTCAGTTTGTTGTTTGTATTGTGGGTCCCGTATAATATTTTTTTTAAAAATAGTTTTTAGTTTAAGTCTTTCATATATTTTTGTAATGTTTTTTTATGCGGCATATAAAAGCCAAAAGGCCCGAGAGCCTGTTGTAATGCATTGAATTGTTATTTGGTATTGTTTCGCACAGCAGCGCGAAAAAAAAAAAAAAATACACAATAGTGTTTTTTTTTTTCACAGTGAGACAAAGAGTTGTTTTGTGCACTGCGTTTGAAGAAGTCACCATTTTTATGTTATCCCTCTGTGCTGAGGAAGATTTGTAACAATTTTTGAAAGAAATAGAAGTTGGTTTAAGTGTGGAAAACTCTGTCTCCTGTCAAATTTTTAATTTCTCTATGTTTAGAGGAGAGGAGCTTACTCTCTCCATTTGGAATTCTCAATATTCCAACACTTGGTGGGTTTTTGGTGAGAAATTATCTCAACCAGAGGAGTCTAAGATAGCACAGACTATCTTAGACATTTTCTCTCATCTATTTAAATTTTAAACTAAATTCTTTTAATAAGAGAGAATGATGAGAATGCCATGAGGCTGAAGCCTCTTTTCCGCCATTGTTTTGTCTGATTATGTATCTTTGTTTTTCTACAATATGTTTCTGAGTTATTTATTTTGTAATATGTGGTATCAGAGCTATGAACAGGGATCAAAGTTTTATTGAAGGGATTACCACTTCAAAGTTGAGATCGAACGCAATTGTTGAAGAGTGTTGAAGCACATATGGCATTGAACGGACTGTGGTGTTGCCACATTTTACATTGGGACGCAGGTAGTTCTTCCACCTCAATCTGCAGCCCTTCCCACAACGTTGCAAACCTGAAAAAATTACCGCATGAGTGCCTTCGTTTCAATGAAGAGCTTCTGGACAGTCTCACATGAAAGTTTTTTGTAAGCTTCTGAATGAAGATAATCATCAAAAATCATTACCTGCTTTCTTTGGTAAAATTCACCACTTTCCACCGTGATTTTTAATATATCTTGTCAATAAAAAATCTTAGTCGTAATACTATGGGTGAGGGTTATGTGACTTCCATGAGGCTATAGTAAGTGAAAACGCTATGTGAATTTGGCATTTATAAAGGCCAAGTGTGATTGGTGTTTTAAAGGCTGAGTGTGAATGTTTTTCAACTGGTGTATATATGGTGAAAATTCAGAGCGTATTTTTTGCAAGGTGAGAGTATACTTGTCAACAGAAGTGATGGATCATCTGAGAGGTGATCTATGGCAAGTGAAGGTGAGTTGCAATGGATTTTGCAGAGAGCTACTGTGAAGGAGAGTTTCCATCCATCGTGTGATAGAAGAGTCATTCTAGTATGTGTTGGAGGAGGAATTTTGAAGGAAATGAGGCTGAGGCGCTTGAATCTGGAGCGTATATCTCTGGAAGAAAACTGTGTGACTGATCTGTGCTTTATCTAGGCACTTTTCGAGGTGAAAGGGAGGCATTTTAGTCTTCTAGTTGAAAACCATTAGGAAGTTCTTGGTGTAATTCCGCCCCTGTAACTTATTTCCTTGAGGAACCTATTGGAAAGTCAGTGTTGGCTCTGTGCAGGTTATTGGTTTTGAAAGCCAATCTTCTCTCAACTTCCTGACCTGTAAAAGTGCCTAGAATCGGCCCACATAAGTTAGAATTGGCGCACAGCATGAAGACCGATTCTAATATATCCTCTCAGTGCCAAACCAATACCGAGAATTATTAAGTATTTGAGTGGGAAAAGTTCCCAAGAATATAACGCGGACTGTTAGAGGGTTGATATGGTGAACTAACAGTGATTGTGTCATACCTGTACCAAATATAACAATGTGGAAGCCATCCTAGTGGTCTGCGTTCGGAAGAGGGTCGAACCAGAACGTGAATCCATTGCAGTCACGTTGTATCGCACCAGTGCAATCATAACACGAGAATGTTTACGTGGATGGCCGTGTTGGTGAGTTAAGGGTCTACGTCCAAGATGTGGTCGACCCCGCAGTATTGAAGCATGTTGCAGAGACTGCATTTATCACACGTATCCAATATAGCAGCGTTGAAGCCTTTGCGATGATTGTAAGTATGAAAAAGTTCATTTTCCCAGCAAGAATGTAATTTTAAAATGCCATGCTTATGAGGGAAGGCCGTCTCAAACGAAAATGTCAGAGTGGAGGACTATGAGCGTGGAGGACTATGAATTTTTTTTAAGGTGAGCTTTAGTTTTAACATTATTTCGTTTTTTTTTTACGTGACATAAAAAAATTGAAAAGGGTGTGATCATAAAGTTATGGTATGAAATATATATATCTTTTGGATGCAATATATATATATATGCCATCAAATTTATTAGAAGAGTGGAAAGCTTTTAAGAAGGCCGTGTGAATTTTGTAAAAACTTTTTTAAGTCAAAATAAGGAGGGTAAAGTGATTTATCAAGTTTTAATTCACTTTTTAAGAGTGAATTCATAAATTTTTATGTAAATTTAAATAGAGACTTTGTAAAATTGAGAGATAATGAGTTCTCATATTATATGTCTTGAATGAATGTGAGGAGTGAGTGGAGTGAGTGCTCATTCCAGAGTCTATGAAAAATAAGGAATAGTGGAATTTTTCTCTATTTTATATATTTTTTTTTGTAAATGGAGAGATAAGTGTGCACTTTTTTTTATGGAGTGAGGGTTTTTGAAGTGATGGGGTGAAATTATTTTTGTAATTTTTGGAGTAATAAGGTGCATAATTTGTAAATTTGGAGTGATAAGGGAAAGTCATTGTTGTAATTCAAAGTATTGTTTTACTTTGAGAGAGATTGAGTCGGTGAATATCCATATTTTGAAGAGGAATTGCTTCCAAGGGTTGTGAGCTTGGCATATTCATTACTTGAAGGTGGAGATTTGTTATGTACTCAATATTTAATAAATATATCATTTTTTGGTGTTGATGTGTCCTAGATCCACCCGAAATTGAAAAAGGGGATCTTAGGTACACCATGTGTGTTTGTGATAGCGTGTTTTTATGGTTTCATGTTGTTGTTTTTCATTTGTGTCTAGTTGTGACACATCAATAATTTCATTTAATAATGCATACATAAATTTCAATATCAGCAAGCACAACACATGTACCGAAATAGATGCAAGCTCAACACATGCATTTGTGTAACTACAACACATAATCAAATATTGTCAACATCGGCATTCTACTTCGACAAGCAAATTCACTCACTTTCATGAATCTGGACACTCCAGTGTTTTCAAAGCAAAGTCTACATCAACGTTCTTGCAAATCCATTTCAAAACTTGTAATCAAATTCATTGTTTTAAGTGAATCATTAAAATACATTGTTAATGATTTTTTAAGAGAACAAGTGAATCATTAAAATCATTGTAAGATTTCTTGGGTGCATTGTTGACAGTGTTCAACACCCTTACTTTAAGAAAAATCAAGTGAATCCATGAGTTTTTTAAATCTAAATCAAACAAGCAACAAGTTTACATCTCCAAGTGAGTGTGATTATTCATTCCAGCAATTTTCTTCAAGACAATACAAAGTTCAAACCTTCAAGTGAGCGAGCGTGCAGTTCATTGCAGCAACCATCAAAGAAAATAAACAAGTTCAACTCTAACACCAATCAAGAAAATTGAGATCGACATCAATCGAGCGTGGCTATTCATTCAAGTGAGCGTGAAGTCATCAAGTAAGTCAAGTGAGCGCATAAACAAACACGATCATCATCAAGCGAGCGTGAATTCCAGAGTTTAAGAAAGAAAGTTCTACAACTCTAGCAAGTGCAATAAGCAACAAATCAAGTGAGTGTGCCATTCAAGCCACATTCAAGAGAGCCTGTCATTCATGTGAAATAGTTCAAAGTACAACATGTACGACAAGAGAGCCTGATTTCAAGTGAGCAAGTTAAAATGGCACAACATATTCAGTTGTTAAACATTCTTCAAAGTTTGATTATCTTCAGTGATGAAGACATGGTGCACATCAACAAAGAAACTCTTGCTGATATTTCACGGCATATACAACAAACACATGAAACTATTGAGTTTCTTCAACTCAAGTCGCAACTTCAAAGGATTGAATTGCAAGAAAAGCATGATACTTTCAAGTTTTTGAACCATCCAGATGATAAGTCATTCATTCAAACAGCTTCAAGTGTCGAAGTTGTTCCAGTTCCAATTTCTTCCAAGCCCATCATCAAGCCCTTGGAAGAAATTCACAATAAAAAGAATCGACGAGGCTTACTATATGCCAATGATGACACCAACCTGCATATCCCAGACTATCCCAAACCAATTAAGTTCGTCAGTGCAGGATTTCTTGCACAACTCACCTCAGTAAGTTCTGAGAAAGTTGTAGACAACCAACAATGCACGCAACACAAACTTGCAGACAAAAAGAATTGTATGAAACATGAAGTTGAAGTCCAACTAAAGTGTTCTCATTGTCAAAGAACTAGTCATCTGGAAGATCAGTGTTTTGATCTCCATACTTGTCGCCATTGTGACAAGCCCAATCATTCCTCAAATAAATGTCGCAAACAACGACAAACAGCTAGATTGAAGATACAATATGAATGGATCGACCCTTGGAAATGGTCATCCATAAAAAACAGATTGTCTCAGTTCTACAATCGCATACAATCACACATAGTGCAGCCAATAGTGAAAATATGATGGTACTCTCATGCAGTTGAATGGGGGAGTACACCAGTGTAAAACTCCTACACCTAAAGGGGGGGAGTTCAAGAATACTTTCCAAGAGAAGTGTCTCTCCTTTCAACTGATAAAGGGGGGAAAATGTCAATGACATTGATAGCGGTTGTCAGACTGAAAGTCTCGACAAAACCAGAAAAAGCAGCCGGTGGGCATCTTCAACAGCTAGTGGGCATCAAAAAATTTTCCAGTGGGAAGTCAACAACAAAGAAGCAGTGAACATTTTTCAGCACAGAAAAAGCAACATTGAGTTGTTTTTGACATCATCAGCGAAGTGGGCTTTGAACAAATTTTGTCAGTGGAAAAAGGATGCTGATTTCATGCAAAGGAAAGATGGATCCTTTTGCAACTTGGCACTTGATGGAGTTTTAAAGCGACATTCAGAGATGAATCAGACATAAAGCTGACTCATGGTCTCTTCAGATTGCAGTTTTTCAGCATCCAGCTTTGGCGGTTTTTCAGGCAATATTTTTTGAGGATCAACACGAGAACTTGGAAGATGGTTCCTCGTTCTTATTTTGGATTTGTCATTGAAGGGGGGAATGTTAGCCTCTCTCAAATAACAATAATAAATCCAAAATAATAAGTTAATTAATTAAATATTACAAGTTAGGAATATGTGCCTAACTCTTGGGTTGTTCCCCAAATTTTGGATTTTGTTTAGTAACTCCTATCTTGGTGGGATTTTGGTGAGAAATTATCTCAACCAAAGGAGTCTAAGATAGCACAGACTATCTTAGACATTTTCTCTCATCTATTTAAATTGTAAACTAAATTCTTTTAATAAGAGAGAATGATGAGAATGCCATGATGCTGAAGCCTCTTTTCTGCCATTGTTTTTTCTGGTTATGTATCTGTGTTTTTCTACAATCTGTTTCTAAGTTATTTATTTTGTAATACATGGGAGAAAAACCATGTCTGGTCACTTAACAAAAACCCTATCCATAGACAAGATTTAAGAAAAAGCATATTCGTAGGACATTAAATCTTTGTCGTTGATGTAAAAATTCAACCAACCTTCATCAACCTGAGGTTGAAATAAGAAGCCTTTGGCTAACTAATTAATAGATATTTTAACATGATTTAATGCATTCCAGATTATCCAGACACCAACACTACTAACGAAGAAGGTTTTTAAGACTCTTTTTTAAGAAAAAAAATCTTGTCTTCGATATTAATTTTGTCTTAAACCTCTTCAATATTCAACAAGAGGTTGTTTATGAAAATTTTTTAAGATGAAATTAACATTTTGTCTTAAACAATTAACTGAGGTCAGGTATGAGTTTTAATTGTTTTCATTTTTAGATAACTAGGAAGGACGTTTTAATTGTTTACATTTTCAACCAAGTGGGGAGGACCAAATTGGCTCGCATATACACCAAATAAGGTTTCCATACATACAATGAGGAGTGAATTAGCTTACAAATGTGTTTAATAAAGTTTTCGTACAGGGGGTGCAAAGAAAATTAGCTCACAAATGCACTGAATAAAGGTTTCCATACAGGTGGGGACGAGATGCGTTGAATAGGGTTTCCATATAGGCACTACGGAGCACATTAGCTCACATATGCGCATAATAGATATTTCCACATAGGCGAGAATGAGATGTGTTGAATAGGATTTCCATATAGGTAGCAAGGACTGAATTAGCTCACAGATGTACAAGTGGGGAGGAGTATAGGTCAACGAGTTTGGATGAAGTAGGAAAATGATGCATGTACCATGTTTGACAAGAAATAACATTATGGCATAGCAGGGTCCTATTTTGGAGGGACTCACCACCATATGCAACACCCTTCAACAATAAGGTGTGCTTTTTTCTAATGGTTTCCTTCTTTCCGCGACAGCCAATAATCACTACAATAAGTCGAGGCCTTCATTAGTTCCCTTCTCCCACTTTTTCTACATCAATGCATTCATTTTCATATGGCATGTTAGCCAGAATATCCTCCTCTCCCATTATCCCACTAGGTTATGTCCATTTATATGGATTCAGTTGACCTTTTGCCCCACTATGATGAATTATTGTGCGCTACAGAGTATCCAATGCAAGATTAGCATAATATTATCTAGACATTAACAACACTGGTAGGCGAGAGCCTCTCTTCCTGGGTCGTGACCCAAAACATTGGCTCGTAACCATGGATTTTCCGAAGCCCTAGTCGTCACGTGAGGACAAGACCTGCATTTTTCAAGATGCTTGCAAATTTTGTTGGAGGGTAAAATGATTCAAACTCTTAAACTCTGATTTTTGTTCCTTCTTATTAAGACGTAAACACTAGGGTTTGGGGAAAAACAATGTAACTTATTTTATGATTTTTTTTATTCATGACACCTTAAATAGGTCTTACAAACTTTGATTTTGTAAAGGATGTTGTTACTTAGCTACATTTTGATCAGTTGGGATCTCTTTTGCAGCATGTTTTTAAGATGGAGCAAGAAGAGTCCACAAAAGAAGAAATGAATTGGAGTTACATTGATTTTATAGATAATCAAGATGTACCAGATCTTATTATGAAGGTTTTTCCTGTTGGCCCTATATTCATGTTATGTTCTATTTTTGGTTCCAAATACTTTGTATTAGTGTTTCTTGAGCATATTTAAGAGTTGATTTGGTTCAATTCCATATCATAGTTAAAGAGGTGTTGATTGAGTATTGATTAGTTTTCTAGCTATGGTCCATGAAAGAATTTACCGTTCTATGTGGGAAACAAATTTTGTTAAATGTAGAGAGTACAAGTGATTTTATTTTAACGATGTTTTATAGAAACTGTTTCAGGCCATTCTCGTTCTAGATAAGGAATAGAACCTATTGCAGACAAACAAACCACTATACATATATGTTGCTAAAAATAGATACAGCTAAATCCCATAGGGTTTCTATCTATTTTCTTAAGGCGTACGAATAAGAATAAAATAAATATGTTCTATTTTTATTACTTATCTTTTAAAAGAATATTATTATTTGAATTGAGGGGAATAATTTTTTATCAGTTCTCTCTTGGTCGCCTAGACCATGTCAAGGTCCACATGAACATGGGACGTCAAAACCGTATTAAACTATTGAGCTAACTCATTCTTCAGGATCTATCTAGTAATGATTAACCCAAACCTTATTCTATCATTATATATTAAGCCAATCCCTTCCTCAGAGACTTACTACATTCTCCTCAAACTAGATACTAGCTACCACAATATGTTGAACTCCTTTACTAGTTAGTAATGCTTTGATTGACCCAATAAAATATAATTTTCTGATTGGTTCTCTACTTGTAGGTGAAGGCATTGGAATTTTAGATTCCTTGGCACCAAGGGATAAAGCTCATTGAGGTGAGGGATAGGTAATTACATAGCACATGACCAATGGTTCGCGCAAATCACAAAATCATCCAACGAACATGCATCCAATTGATCAACCATGGTGTGATGGAGAGGCTTCACCAAATTATTCTAATATTTAAATGGAAACATAGTGGTAATGTTTTTTCTACTAATAGCTTGATTAGATCATTGCATTGCCCTCTTTTAGGATCATCTTCATATTTCCTCAAGAAATTAGTACATGTACTTTATGTGTTGTAGTTTTTTTATTTTGTTATGATTTCATAGTGTTTTTTATGACATTCCCATGACTATTTTATTAAATGTGGAAATAGAAGCTAGTAGCATTTGGATGAGAACATTGGATAGCTCTATAATGTTTTTTTTCTCCATATGTTATAATCGATATGAATTCTATCAAATCCTATCATGTTATCTGTAGAATTTTTTATTCATGTGTATGGCTATACAACATGTGAGTAAATCTTAAATTTTATGTTGCAGAAACCAGGAGGAATGAGTTCCATTTTGGATGAAGCTTTGTACGCATGTGTTCTCTTCCTTTACAATCATTTTGATGCTTTTTGTAGAAAGTTACAATTTTTTGGAAGTTATTTTTTTTCTAGCAACTATCTTATAGTTGGTTACTATTAAAATGAAACGTTTGAGTACAGATGGATAGTTTTTTCCAAGTCAATGTCATAAAGAGGAACAAACTTGAATGCATTTCATTTTAGCCCTTTTTTCAAAAAAATTGTCTTGGTTTTACGGTATGCTTCCAAAGTCAATACATCAAACTTTTGCACAAATCATGTACCAAAACTTCAATAACCAGAAGCGCTTCAACAAGACAAAACTTTGTAGAACCGATTTTACAATTACTTATTATGCTAGTGATATAAGTAACTATTGACTTTGACCCTTACCATTCAATTAATTTTAGCCATAAAAACTTTCTTAAATTTTCCAATATTTAAGTTATTTATTTTATGTTGCTGTAAAGGAAATAAAGCATAATGTGGAACACATGCATGTGTATTTTCTATTCTTTTCTTTTGAATGAGAATAATGCTTTGGCATTGTAGGGATGGGTTTTTTTTGTGTGAGTCTCTTTATGGCATATAAGTGGATTTTTTCATGCATTGAAATGTCAAGAATAGATGGGTTTACTATAGCATATGAATGGGACGTATCCACACATTGAAATTTTAGAAGTTCAGTTTATTGTGCATATGAAATTGGCATGTATTCATGCTTTTGATATTTTATTCATATTTGAAAAGAAAATATGGTTTCGATATTGCATATGAATGGGATGTATATATGCATTGAAATTTCAATTGAGAAGATCTAAAAATTGTGTTTATTACAACATTTCAATGAAATTATTCATTCATTGGAATCTCATTAGGAAACAATAGATGATGGGTTTGTGACAAGGTGAGGAATTTAGAATTTGGTATTTATGTTGATTTCAATGTGTTTATGTATTGACATTTCAATAGAAAATGTGTTTACTATAGCATATGAATGGGATGCATTCGTGCTTTGAAATTTCAAAATATAGGTCTATTTTTTATATGAAATGCCATGTAATCATGCATTGAAATTTCATTCATATAAAAAAAGAAAAAATAAAAAATGGTTTACTATTCCATATGAATATGATGTATTCATGTAGTGAAATTTCATTGAAAATACATTAAAATTAGGCTTTTTGTAGCGATTGAATGGATGTATTCACACATTAAAGCTCTGTAAGAAACAATAGATGATGGGTTTGTGTTAGGGTGATGAATTTAGAATATGGTTCTAATTTTGATTATAAATTGCATGGAAACAAGAAAACTAGAATTCATGTATTTGTATTTTTGGAGCTACGGTTCTGCATAATTGTAGCAATTGTGTTTGGGATGAAAAAAAGAGTTATTTTGTGAATAATTTGGATCGTGGATATATATTTTATCGTGCATTGATGGATTTCATTGTTTAATACTATTTAGAGAGTGCTTCTTTTGATGTGATTTGTTGTGGCCCTTTCAAATTTAAAATTTAAAGAGTAAAACAAGGTAGATAGATTTCCTCTAGAAAACTATTTTCTATTCATGAATTAAACTTCTACAATATTGGTAATTTTTGAGTTTGGGTTTTTTGAAAGAGATAGTGGAAGAAGACTTTTGAGGGTGACTTATGCATTGTTTGCTTTCATTATGAGTGTAGTCTAGACATTTTAAGAAGCTTTATTTCCCCAATATTCTCTATGCACAAAAAGGAATTTATGATCCCTAATAATGAAAATGTATAAACCATCCACACACACACACACACACACACACATATATATATATAGATAATGAATCTTATTTATTTTATAAAATCTTACAATTTTCATAGCGTTTGTAATTTTTTCATCTGTTCATGTGCTACTAAAAAGATTTCAAGGCCACGTTTGCCAGAAAAATCAGAAGGTAAGTTTTTAATGTCAATTATTTTTCTCATTTTAGATTTTATATATCAGGTACAAATTTATGTGAAGGTTCTAACTGAAATACTTTATGTTTACAGTTTGACTTACCACGAGAGGTGCATTCCATCTGGAACCAATTTTTCATGATAATTATTTATCTCCTCCACTAAATCATGGTTTCGATGGCTTAAGGGATAATAATGGTACCTCATCGTCATTCATGTCAAGCCTCATGTGAAATCTGGTCCTTCTTCTTGCTTGTCACCTCTAGGGTGCCTTGTAACTATATTCTTCTTTCTTATATAAGAATTTTTTTTGTTGTTGTTGTTTTCTATTACATGCACATAGTGAAAAAAGATACAAGAAAAGATGCATTGTTTTCGGTCTCTGATCTTTGATGGAAAATATTAACTAGAAATTTAAAGGTCTTTTTTTTTTTAAATTTTACAAACAATAGAAACTTGAAAACATTATTGTTGTGACATACTTGACAACATCTTTTCATTATTGTTTGATCTACTCAACCTTTTATGCTATAGGTTTTTTCCTTTTATCCTCCTAATTCATTATGCTATAGATGTTGGAATTTTATCTTTGCAATGCTTTATGCTATAGGGTTTGGCCTTCTATAGAAATAAAACATCATGGAGAAACCCAAGTGATGCTTCTTCACATTCTTGAATGGCACCTCTAGAAAACATGTTGGCTTAGGATAACGTTCCAAACCCAAGGGGTTTGAAAAAGGGCACTTGTTGTCATGAAACTAGCCAAATGGCCAAAAACAACTAGTTGAGCTAACCCCTTATGATAGGCTATATATTTTTATCCTCTCAATACATTTAATACCATTTATAGATGTTTTGACTTGTCTTACATAAAAAAATATCAAGTAGACAAATTTTATTGCTTACTTTTACTTTGTATGTCCCAACTCTCCATGAACAAAGCCTTTGGCTACCCTGTAGCATGGGAAATTGACAAAAGAGAAATTAGAGTCATGAATTTTTCTTAGTCAAAATATTGGTGAACTTGTTAATGGACACATTATATAACACTTTTTTTTCACAATAGGGAGGAAGGGGAATTATTCCAAAATATGCTAGAAATTTTAAATCTTTTTTGTGAGCTTCTGGCTCCAACGTTTTTCGGGTTAAAAATGGTTGGAGAACTTGTGCTTGGATTTGATAAAACCAAGGAATTTTTTCAATTTTTTGGGTGTTATTTTTACTCTTTAAAGATTGCATCATTGTTCTTTGGAAATAGATATTGTAAAGAGCTAGACAAAACAAAATCTAGTGATTGAGTAAGCAAATGCCATTGTTGTTAATACCCCCCCCCCCCACCACTAATAAGTTCTTATGAAATTCTTATAAAACTATTTCCATCCTTCTTATAGGTGAAACTTGATGGGGAGAAGTGTGTTCATGGAGTTGTTTGGAACATGTATTTCTCCCCAAGAGAGGTCATTTTAGGAATTATCGATAGGTGGAATTATAGAGGAAGATATTATCTTGTTGAAGAGATTTCCAGATTATCAATAGTGTTATAGAACATGTGTCAATGTTTCAAATCCCAACGGAGATCCATCTTCAGGACAAAATGCAGAATGAAGGATGAAAGAAGGAAAAAAATGAAGGATTAATAGTGAAAAGAGTAAAATAAGAAGAGATGATAAGAACTAAATAATAATTAATATTCTATTTTTATTTTCGATAAATTTTTATTTTTAATTTCTATGAATAATAAAGTTTTATTTTCATTATTTTATTTTATTTAATTTAATAGTTTTCAAGAATAATATTTAATTATTATGCGATAATAAATATTTTATTTAATAAATACTAATATTTAAACAATACTAAATAATACATTTATGATACTAAAACATTTTTAATTAGAATTAATAATTAGATTTATTACTAACTAAAACTTAAAATAATAAACATTACTATTAAATGTTAATATAAATAACAATAATTTTTGTGTGAAATAAATTCTTATTTATTATTTAATATATATTTAATAGAATTAAATATTAGAACCTATTAGTAAATATTATTTCAATTATCATAGAATTTGAGATAACCATACATAATAATATTAAATTAAAATTATATATCATTATTAATTGACATCTAACATTCATTTATCCAAAAGAGTAAATAAATATTAATACATATTAGTAATTATTAATTTTATTTTATTTTATTAGGATCATTGATTTAATCCTAATAAATCTAATTATATTAGGATAAAATGAATATAATCATGATTAATTTCATTAATTAAAAATGTTAGTTACTAATAATTATTATTAATTAATTATTTTTTATTAATTGGAAATAAAAATTAATTAATAAGGAAAATTATTAATAGTAAATAATTCAATTATTAGTTTTCGAGATGTAAGAATGTCTAAACCCTAAAAGTATGTATTTGAATGTCTCTCTAATTTTCATTCATTGATAGTGTTCCTCCCTCGCAATGATTCAGGCATCCTCTAGATGCAAATGATGCTTATTTTTTTAGGAGTGATCTGCAAGCGCTGAGGTGCGAGATTAGCTCTTTGTGCTATATATATATATATATATATATATATATATATATATATATATATATATATATATATATATATATATATATATATAGAGAGAGAGAGAGAGAGAGAGAGAGAGAGAGCAAAGTGGCTAAGAAGACCTTCATATGGAATTGTGTAATTGCAACAACACCATATAGCAAAAGGTTTAAAATATGCCTAAATTTTTAGGAAGATATGCTTGCATCAACATCGAATGAAGTGTGGACATTAGAATCATTTTTAGTGTAGAATATTTAGAAAAATTGAGGAGTTTTCAAGCCATACTTAAGCTCAAACAGTGGCTAATTCATTAGATGGTTCCATTTCAATGGGCACACTCTTTGGTGGTTATTGATAATTATAGGAAAATTTGAATTTTTTTGCATACATCCTTCAGTTCTCACCACTCACCTTGTTAATAAGAAGATTAAGATATTCAAGGCATTATAAATTCCTTGCAACAAACAACTTAGGATAGAGCTGTCTTGGAAAGAACTTAAAGGAAAATTCAAGAAAGCAATGTCGATAAAATTATTTTGATGGAAGGATTAGAAGTTGAATCATTCCATAATCCAAAATATTCTATAAATATAAGATTAATAATACTTACCAATGGTTTATGGGCACTTTGTAGAATTATTTCATGCTCACAAAGCCTATAGTCTCAAATATATGCTCTCGAATTGGAACTACAAAGCCAATTTTTTCTAAAGCATCCCATTAACTTCAAAAAAAATATTTACATGATGATTAATCTTTAGTTTATTTGTTTAGACTTATTTTTTTATCTGATCTTGGTGTCCCCATACTTCCTTAACTAATTTGTGGTGTCATTGGAAGAAAATGAGCATATTATTTGGTATTATAAAATGCTAAACCAAGCTTGATGTGAAGCCAAATATATGTATGACAACTTATGTTGGACCAAAATCATGGGGTTCACTGAAATTAAACCTTGAAGTTGAAATTTGATGAACCTTAAGGAAAATGTTACTTTTTTCTAGTTTTTGCCATATTTCCTACAATTTCATTTGGCACTATAAAGGGGTAATCACAATGTCATGTTTAAGGATAAGGTAAAGGTGTAATCATGGTGTCCATGTTTAAGGATAAGGTAATAACCAATTATGAGGTTCATCATTCCGCAAAGCTCTTCTTTGCAAATTTTGTATCCTTTGTGAATTATGAATTCTTGCATTCATTGATTACACATAATTGAAAGAATTTGTTATGAAAATACACCAGAATCAATCATGTGAGTCCTTAGAAAATGATATTATCTACTAATATTCTATTGTTGGCTTGAGGGGTCCTAACTCAGGTTCATATTTTATCGTGAAACCAACAAACTCTCCAACTACTGGCCCTTTCAACAACGATTGGCTAGTTTAGATCAAAGTCTCACCTGAAGTAGTATTGGGGGGTGCTAGAACCAAGTTTCTGCACCCCGAGGAAGAAAATAATGTAGTGGCCCTAAACAGATTAATTGCAGAACTTGTACATATTATAAACAGGTGTGCGCAAACAAAAAATAGTAATTATCATATCATAGAAACGAAATCATAGATCACTTCATCACAGATGTATAATAACTGAACCAGATCCATATCTATATAACTTGTAATAACTTAAATAGACTCATCCACGTATTCAAGCATTTATGCTTTTGTTCGTGTCACCGATGGTGTGTCTGCCTCGGACGTTGTAGAGAATATTTGAACAACTAGCTATCCTAATAACTGTTATGTATGGAGTCTAATAATAAATAAAAACAAAAGAAAAATGTATTCTAGCGGTCAACAACAACCTTGTAATTCTTTTAAAAACCAAGGGGTCTACTATTGTCCCCGATGCTCATTCTTTTTTTCATTTTCAATTATTTTTCTACGAGAGAATTCTGAGTTGGTTGTCATGAGATAATTGAATAGTGAAACATATTTGTTCTCAAAGAATTCAAAGACACATTTTTGTTGTGTACCTTCATGACCCTTTTCGCATGGGGTGCCCCATTTTCATTTCCTTTTTTCTTGAAAGGGATGCCCCATTTGCACTACCTTTTTTCTTAAAAGGGATGCCCCATTTTCATATTTACAACATTTTATATCCTAGGGGAAATTGAGAAGGCACTTCTATTCAGACGTTTAAAAATTCTCCAAATTCATATTCCAAGAATTAGAAACCAGACATGTTATTATCAAACCCGTCATCAATTTAAACATAACCATTTTCTATTTTGGGCCTGGAACAATAACCAATCCTCTGAATTGCAAGCTTGTTCCAAATCCTTGTTGATTTTCCATTCTGAGAACAAACAACATGGATCAATCCAAATTATGGGCATAATTTTTCCTTCAGAGGAGTAAATTCATCATCAGAACCTAAATTATAAATATGGGAAGCCTAATGTTTCTATTTCTATTTCAAATTCTCTTATTATATTTAAAATTCATTTTTTATGTGAATTTCTCTTGTTTTCAACTACTACATCAACTCATCTTATTGTATCTTTTATGTATTCCATAACACTCTTGATTAGGAATTCTCACCTATATTTCCATTGAAATATTTTAGAGACTTTATTTTTAGTATATTATGACTTTTTATCACCTTTATAGTGGAGCTCATGAACACCCGAAATTCCATCATCTGAAATTTTTGTCCATAAATAATTGGTAGAATATGAATTTGTTTTTCCAGGATATAAGTTCAGAAAGGGATCCTTCCAAGAAGTAAATTTCAATGTCTCCACAAGTCAAAAATGGTAAAATCCCTCCAAGAGTGGTAAAACTTTCTATTTAGGTCCTTGCAACATAATTTTGGCCTCCTGCCACAAATTTGCAATTTTTGGTCCTTCTGTAACTTTGAAATTTCACACATGTTGGAATTTTTAGGGCACATTTCCTTCTCCTTTGACCTTTCTCTCTTTATCGTTGATTTTGAATTTTTTTTCTTGACTTTCTCACTTATTTTCATCCTTTCTCAAGATATCTAACTTTCTTGATGTATATTCCAATTGAGGTCAAGCTACTCTTATATATACATATCTTACGAGGTTGAACTACCCCAAACAGGGACAACTTGATGAGGCCAGCTGACTTAGTCTTGTCGGGACTAAAATTAACATTTTGGCGCAAAAAAACTTTCTTTTCCACTTTCTTATCAAAGAACCAAATGGGATTTGACTTCTACAATTATGAAAAATATTATTTTGACTTAACAAACCCTAGAAGCATGAAGAACATGATTGAACTAGAAGACAAATCAAATTGAGCAGGAAACCCATGCTTAAAATAATAATTATTTTTTCTTCTTTTTACAAAAATATACAGTCACAATTACAAACTTAATTTTAAATACTGAATCCGGTTACATTCTCCAACATTCCCCCGTTATCTCTCTTTGTTTCTTGGCATAGTAATACCTTGAAGGAGGAATGAAATACTAAGACAATCTTTATGTTTTTTGGGACAAAGGTTTTCCTCGTTTGACAACAAAATTACAGGGTTTCAGTTTTGAACAGGTTCCCATTTGTAGTAGCAAGGTATTTTGCATGGTATATGAAGTGTCCTCGTGGGACGATGTTTGGAAAGAAAAAATGATATTTTTTTTCTCTCATGTAATCTAAGGAAGAGCAAGGTTCTGTCTAGGTGTAGGCATCTACTGAAGAAGGTCTGAAAAATTTGGCTAGGGCTTTGCTGGAACAGGAAGGACATTTGAAAAGGCGGAAAAAATTTCATATTTTCTCTTGTTATGACATAAGAAAGATCTCTAGAAGGAAGAGAATTTACTTGACTAGTTCTTGTCCTAGCAAACAGTCTCCTTGCCTATCCCTTTGGTGTTTCATGTCATAGAATGAGCCTTGGTATTATCTCAACAAGATGGACCTAAAGTGGATGGTTAGTTTGAGGTTGGAAAGGAAGTGGAGTAGTGACTCAACACTCACCGGAGGGTTCCAAAGGCTAAATTTAGTCTGAATCAAAGTTTCCTAAAGTAGGACCTATTCATGCTGAGCATCAAGGAGGGTTTCCAAGTTGCAGGGATTTGATTCTTGTCTCTAGATCCAAAGGAAACCACAAAGCTTTTCTTAGATTTAATTTGTGGAGAATAATTCTTGTGCGTGCCCACAAGGATAATTCATGCAATTTGTGACTGCCAACAATTCAGATCCTTCAATAGAAGTATGTATTCTGGTAGAAGGAGGCATACTATGGTGAATCCAACCCTCTAACAGGTTCAGAATTGACTTATTAGACAGTGTAAGCCTAGGAACTGTAGGAAAAATAACTCATTTAATTTATGACTCTCGGTTAGAGAAACTGGTATTCTGGAATTTGGATTTAAATTATGGTTCATAGTTCTCATCAGTGAGGAACTAAAGTTGTTTGAATTGAATTTCATACGATGACTTTGGGTTTATATGATATTGAGTATTGTGTTGCCAAATACATTTGTATTTTTGTTTTTTATTCCATATATCTTTTTTCATTTTAATCACTGAATACAAAGTAGAAATTCTAAATTAAAATTTAACCACAGTAATAGAAAAATAAAGGTTAATTATCAAAAAAATCTAGGGTGAGTTATCATAACACTATATAATAGGGGAGCACAATTGGATTTATTGTGTTAAATTGTTGTAAAAGAAGGAAAAAAGTTTTTGAGAAATAGGGAAAATTTACCCTAGCACATTACATAAAGGTCACAAAAGAAAATTAAAAATACGCAACATGGAGGCCTACCACAGAAGCTAAATTAGATTGTTTTGTGTGAGTATTAATATAGATGGGGTTTCTTTGTATAAGCTTAATGTTGTTTTTTGTTCGTATTAATATAGATGGGGTTTCTTTCTATTAGGTTAATGTAAATTTATACATTTGTCTCATTAAAATGAGGATTGTGGTTAGATTTCTATTTGGTTGTTTCTTTCTTGATGCTCCATAAGTTCCCTAAAGTCTTAATAGTTGTTTAGTTTTCCTATTAACAGTTATAAGTGAGTTTATGCAATGGAATTCATGTTTTTAAAACATAAATATTAATTTGAAGATCTTGTAATTTATCCAGGTATGAGAACATATCCTCTTCTTTAGGAAACATGACAACAATTTCCATGTCTACCTCATTGGGAAACATTTGAAAGGAGAAGAAGTTGGGTGCAATGTTTAATAATCATGGCAGACAATTGACTTCTCTTTTAGTTTTTTCACCCATCTCTTTTAATCGATTAAGAAAAAGATGGAATCTCATATTATACACCAGAGAGAAAATAATTAATACAAGAGTGATAGAAAAGGATTTGTACTTCAACTAGCATGGCTCAATGACAAAAAAATTGCATGTCAGAGAAAAATGCATGTTTAATTGAAGGTCGCCTACATGTAAAACTTCAGCGTGGATGATATTTCCTTCTTCACTTATATTTGATGTTAATGTGTGGTTTTTATTTTTCTTGGAGGGTTGTTTTGGAATATAATTATACATTCAATTGCACTCTTATTGAAATTCCATTATAATTGTCTTACAGGAACGTGTCAACAAACTTGGTGATCTTGTTATAGTTACCCTTGGACCGAAAGGCATAAATGTGGTTTTGGAGAGCAAGTATGGCTCTACGAAAATAATAAACAGTGGAATGGAAATAGAAAAGTGGGTAACTTGTAGATGTGTCTTCTGGTTTTATTTTTAATGTTTTATTAGTTTCCCCTTCCTAAATTTCTTAGATCTGGTAGGAAAAATTTGCAAACTGAAAGGTCAAAGGAAATATATTTACTACTTCGTGGTCTACTTCGCCTATGGACTAGTCACATGAGAGTAATGAATAAATATTTTCACAATTCTATTGTAATGGATAGTCTAATGAAATGTATTTCAATGCCATGGTCTCATATTTTTGACAGGTTGAGTTAGAAGACCTAGTTGAAAATATTGTGGCCAAGTTGATAAGACAAGCTACTACTACAAAAAAAAAAAAAATAGCTGGGGATGGAACTATCACATCTGGTGTGCATGGATAGGATTTAATAAGGGAAGGTGTAAAGGTAATGTTTTTCCACTAGTATTGGTTTAAGATCTATTCATTTTTTTAAGGTTTTATGGTGTCTTTCTTTTAGTTTTGGTTTGGGATTTAATGAATTTTAAATGGTATTTGAATGAAAAAGTTATCATGAGGTATTTGAATTTTGATCCCTTCGTCAATTTTTATGATATTTTTAGGAAGAACCAAACATATAAATATTCTATCCTAAATTTTTGAATCATATTTTGAAATGAAACCATTTTTTTTAAGTTGTTGTTGCAAGTGCAAATCCCATTCAAATTACTAGGGGAATTAGCATGGCAGCAAAGGCCTTTCTTTCAGAACTCAAAAGTTTTTCAAAGTAGTTAAGTCCTCATATTTTGAGTAGGAAAGTTTTCTATTTTTATGATGGTTTTGTGTTGCATATAATTGAATGAATTATTTTCCTAAGGTATTTTTTGTTGCAAAATACTTTTCATTTTTCATACAATATTTTACTTGACGAATAATTTTGGGTGAGTGGTCTTCTTAGATATTTAATAATTTTAGTTTTTTATTATTATGATTTACGTACACTTTTATTATGCAAATATTTTATGCCTCATTATCAATTAATCCTTACTCCACAGTAGAATGTTGAGCAGTTTCTTGTGAAACATTTGTATTTTTGGAAATTTGTGTGAAGTGTTACACATGTTAACACTTTGTAATATGTATTACTTTCCATGTTGAAGACAATGAATTAGTAGATGTTGCTTCAGTGAGTGCTATGAAAAACTATTAAATAGGAAAAATTATACTAGAGGTTATAAGAAAAGTTGGAAGGAAAGGTGTTGTGACACTTGAACAGGGGAAAAGTGCATAAAATAATCTATATGTTGTGGAGGGAATGTAATTTGATCGTGGTTATGTTTCTTCACACGTTGTGACATACAGTGAGAATATGTTCATTGAGTATCAAAATTGCAAGGTAATTAATGCAAAATAAGTTTCTTCTTATTTATTTATTGTGGTGTTATTCATTTGTTTTCCTTGTAATGTGAGAGAGGATAATTGAAAATCACACTCTTTAAAAAAAAACCCTCAAGCTTTCATCACCATACACACTTGCCATAAATTTAGGTCGAACTTCGATGTTTCACTGTAAAGTGGTGTAGATGTAGGTCGAAATTTGATGTTTTACAAGGTTCAAGCTACGTATAAACCATGTTATATCAAGGTTCCAAGAAATTATGTTTGGTTCTTAACCGTTGCTCTCATGAAATCATGAGAAATTATTTCCTAGTCATGGTCGTCTTACCAGTATGCATATCATACACCTTCGAGGTTGATTTTCCACAAAATTGTTTAGTTTCTGACCTAAGTTTTTTATTTGGTTTTTTTATTAACATGAGAGTGTTGATTTAATAATTAAAAATAAATATGAGAATTTCTAAGCATAGGTTATGCTAAATATCTATTTGTTCATCTTTTCTTTTTTCATTCTACCTATCAAGGACTCAAATTGAATCATTATTTATTAGAAATTGTAGCTTCTATTGGTTGATAAAATCACTAATGCAATAATTAGAAGATTCCATCTGTGGTAGGTATCCCATTTTGATCATTATAGATGACATTGAAGAAGAAGCTTTAGCTACTATTGTTGTCAACAAGCTCTAGGTTGCATTGAAGGTTGGTGCTTTGAAAGCTCATGTATTTGGAGGGAGGAATATCCAATACTTGGATGGAATTTCCATATTGATGGGAGGTTATTTTTTATTTGAGATACTTTATAGAGATAAGATATTATGACATTCATTTTGTTCGATTTTTATCTTTTATTATCAAGGTAACACATTTATTTAAAGGGTGCTAACTCAATGGAAGAGCACCGACCCTCCAAACAGGAGGTTGGTGGTTCAATTCCATCATGCCCTAACATGATTTAGTCATCGAAGAAAACAAAAAGATCATATATATAAATAAATAAATATATATATATATATATATATATATTCTCTAAAGATAAGTTTTTATTATCTCTCTCGAGATAATAGGTGGGATTAAAGACATATTGTCTTTATAGAGACAATATGTTTCTAATCAAGCTATTTTCTCTTGAGAAATAGAAATGAAGTGTCTCTTAAGAGACAATAATACATGTGTTCTATATTATCTTTATAAAGACAAATTTTTAAGACGATAATTTGAGACACTCGCTTAAACACAATATTTGAGACAATTTATAAGTTTTTTTTTGTCTCAAGTTAAGAAAAAATGAATTGTCTCTTAAGAGAAAATAATATATGTATTGTATATTGTATTTATAAATAAAAATTTCTAAGATAATAATTTGAGAGAGTCGCTTAATGACAATATTTAAGACAATTTACATGTTTAATTTTGTCTAAGTTTAAGACAATTTACTCAAATATTCTTTTAATCCCCCCTTTCTGTAGTAGTGAGAAATTTTTGTCAGTGTAATTCAAAATAGGGATTGTGGCATTTTATGTTGTTACCTCTAGATATATTGGGCCTATGGTTCATCAAATCCATCATATCTTCTCAACAGTGTACATGGGCCGAACTGGATTAAATTATCGTAATTAGATTTAAGCAGAAGAGAATGCTCAAAATTTTATCCTCGGTACTAATGTCAAACTCTTCGCAAGATCCAAACTCAGGGACATAGCTTCTAAATCATCAAATACAACTTCTTAGCCTATATTTAAAACTTGGAAATATATAGCCTTTATAAATAAAGTAGGTATTATTTTTTGCACCATTTCAAATTTAATGGTGCTTTGCACCAGATACAAATTTATTATAATAATAATAAATGTTTTTTTTGCAGATACAAATTTATTATAATAATAATAATAATAAATATTTTTTTGTAGATACAATTTTATTATAATAATAATCAATGTTTTTTTTGCTCCTTTATTTATGTTAAAGTGCTTTGCACCATATACAATTTATTATTATAATAATAGTTTTGCTATTTTTATGATAGATTATTATTTTTTGTAAAACTGGTTTTTGTGCTTTGTATCACAATATCTTGATCCATGTCAGATCACATTTTGTCGGTTTTCATCATACACCATGGAATGCCACATATGCATTTAACACCAAATTTAACATTTTTTACCAACTCCTGTTTTGCACCAGAAAAAATAGCACCACTTGTGTATCCCCACATTATCACCACTTTTGCACCATTATTTGAAAAATGAAGATTTCTCAAATCCCTTACAAATAGTGGTGCTAATGTGAGGCTAAATGGCCCTTCTTCTTGTAGTGTATAAATTAAATAAATGATATATAATAATAAAGGTTTTATAAAATATGAGCTTAAAAACAGGGCTCAAAAATGGCAGGCACAAGGGTTTCAAAGTTCTCGGCCGGGGCAGCGAACGCTAACACACAAACCACATCATAGGTTGCGCCTCTCGTCCATGGATCTAGAGCACGAATCTGGACTCGCGACGATGTTCACAGATAGGGAGTAATACACATGTCTAAATGGGTCTGCAACTGTGGCTGCACAACTCCTCCCACTGCTGACATGCAAAGTTTCGGCCCTGTGGATCTGGGTGTCAAACAATCATAGAAGCCATCATTTTTCCCAATGCTCATCCATGAAGAGTCTCTTGTCCACCATTTTAGAGGACAATACAGAACTACAATGATGCAGAAAGAAGCAAGAGAGGTGATCACAAGGCTGATGGGGATCGAGAAACCTCACAATCCTTCCTGATCTATGCAACATCCCCCACATAAGCCATGCAACAATGTATTCATGCGGATTTGGGCACTCCACAAGCAGGTGAGCCACAATCATGTCCAAGGCCTATCCTTGAGATCAGCTAGGATTAAAAGAAGGCAGAGAAGGCTAGAGCTTCCTTACTCTAGAGCGCAGCGCCAAGATCTATGCGCTATGGCTGTTCTCTCACAAAGGAAAACGAAATATACGAAAAGGAAATCTAGGGTAGGAGTGAGCCATATTTACATGCTAATTTTTCCTCCCAGATGAGATTTGGCTACCAGGGATCCCGAGATCTCTTATCCTTGGCCTTTCAGATTCAGATCTCACTTCTCATTGGAAAAATGGTGACTCTCTGGGCTTGATCCACGGATCTATTGAAGGGCCTTCCATCTGCACTCGAACACAAGCTAGGGATTATTTCTACCTTTCATAGATTACTTTATGGAGGTAAACATATAGAGGAATCTCTTCCGCTATCATTTTATAATATTGGAAAATGTTCTTTTGTATTTTTAGCCCTACAACTGCAAGGAGGGGCAGTCAGGAAACCCTCTTCAGCTCAAACTTTCTCCTACAAGGATGTTGTCCATGCACAACCTCCCAAGAAAGCTGCTCAACCCTCTAAGGTTCCCAAGACATTTTTTGTTGATAAAATGGAGGATCTTCCCTCTGTAGAAATTTCCCATCCAGCACTTTAAAACTAGTTTCAAACATATGTAGAATCGGTCATCATTTGTCGATTTAATGGATTATGGCCCTGCTCAGCAGACCCCTGCCAATAGATTCACTCCACTTGGACCAATAACAACAAGCTCATCTTCTGCTCAAAGGGTTTCTTCATAGTTATGTTTCCATTCAATGAATATTATGAAAATGCCTTAACAGGTGGCCGTTGGTTTTGGGGAAAATCAGGGCTATTCCTCACACCCTGGTTCCCATATTTCGACCCTTCTATGGAAATCATTACCAAACTTCCCATTTCGGCCAGGATTCCAAATTTACTAGCTCCTCTATGGCACTTATCTGTCTTTCAAAGTATTGGAAACACCCTGGGGTGCTTTCTAGCAACGGATACCTCCAAGGGGGAGATGGGCATATACACCTATGGTATAATATCTGCTGAAATAGACATAACTAAAAGCATTCCAATCAAATCAATCTCAAAGTTAGATATTTCCACTAGAAATAAAGCCTGGACTATGAGAATACGAATTTCTGATGTCGTCACTGCCATGAAACATGGCATCTTCAGAATTCATGTTCGATGTTCCTCACCCAAAAGAAGAGAAGGAATCAAAAATCAAACTCCAAAAGCTAGAAACCCCGTGAAACACCTTCCATGGACAACATTGACTCCCTCAACTCAGATTAGGAGGAGATCTAAGTAGATGAGGAAGTTTCCAAGAAAGAAAAGGACACACTCTCTATGGAACCGAGAGGGCCCAATGTTTCTACGAGCACTCAGAAATAATCTCGTGAGTCCTCCTCCTTAGATTCAGATAAGGAGACTACTCCTTTAGTCAACAACAGTCTTCAATTGGTTTTAGCCCATCCGCCTCATGAAGGATGGGTTAATGTTTCATAAAAAGAAAAGAAATGAATGTTGTATTGAGGATTCAACCCATTCTGGGTAGATCCATCTGTTTGTCTTTTACGGCTCCCTTGTTTATCTTCTAGGCTCTCTTTGTCTCTCTCTTGGTTACTTTTCAGGATTGAGGTTGATAGTTCATCCTTTCTAACTTCTCCGTTTCTCAGCCTCTCTTGAGTGTAATTCCATATTGTATCATATGCTTTTTTAATATAATTATTCTAATTTACAAAAAAATATAAAGGTTTGATAAATGTTATAAATATTAGTTTATAATAAGTTTTAAAGTATTTATTTCATAAAATAATGTATATTTTTAAAATTTGAAGTTTTATTTTTAAAAAATATTATTATTATTATTAATTATAAAAAGTATCAATAGATTAAATATATGTGTAATTAAAGTTTCTTGATCTTGAACATTTACAACATTTTACAATGAATATTTTAAAACATGTATATAGTTTTTGTTACAATACTATGTGTCAATATATATCATGGTTTATCAATACATATCCAAATAAGCATGGCTTATTAGTCCCTAGACTTTAGCAATAGATTTTAGTTTACTAATACAACTTATAATGATTAAATTCTAAAAATATATATTAATTTTTATATATTAAAAAACTATTTTTCAAGTTTTTGATTGGATCATAATGTGAAGGTCTTATTGTAGCGTTTTCATAAACCATGTGGATAAGTATCTCATATAATTATACCACAACTTATCTCATATAATTATACCATTACTTATGTATATGGTTGCAATAAATCCTTGAAAATAGCTCATGCTCAAATAATACCATATTTACCATGAGTTACTTCCCACCATAATTTAGCAATTCCCTATTCACTTTCAAAGAGTTACTTCTCATAATTGGTTATGTTTTCCTGTGCACTTATGTAAGAGCAAAATTGTAAATTTATAGACCTGTTACTACCAACCAAAATTTTATCCAATTCAAATGTGAGTTTGTTAGTTCCTACCAAAGCCAAAACTATAGGACTTGGTTTTCTTATTGACCACTATTAATTTAGCATTGAACAATATAGATTATTAGTTTTTTTATGAAACTTTTCCCAAATTTTCGAAAAGAATGATTTCTAACTTAAGTGGCAAGGACTAAGTTTTCCTTACAACACTTGTTTCATATGACACTACTACTTTTCCCTACAACACTATCATATGAGACTTCTTCATATGGTAAAAAAAAATCATTAATCAATTTAATTAAAAAAATAAAAAGCTCATAACTACTTTTGAGATAAATATGAACATTTGATGTGCAACTACTATTAAGAATATTATAAAATATTTTGAAGAATATTCTAAAATATTTTTGTTATATCCATATCATTCACTTAATAAGCATTTATATTTGAACTAATATTCACATTACATTAAAATAAATTTAAATAATAATTCATATTAATAATTATGATGTTTCACATTATATAATTAAAATAAGAATCAAGATTCATTTTACTAAATTTACATTCATATTAATATATTTCACACATTTCAGATTTAAATTAAATTAATAAAATATAAAAACTTAATATTTACAATAAACTTTTTTTTATAAAATTTATTTAAATATCAATACTATTCATATTAAATTAAAAATTAAATTATAAAGCTTAGATATATATATTATTAGAGTTTTAATAAAATATAAATATAAATATAAGAAAATATTCATCAAACTAAATTACAAGGTACAACATAAGTATTGAGAAGTATAGTAATATAGATCCATTCAACTCTCATTCTATTATTAAAGATAGAGATTTTTTATATATCCATAAATATAAACATTTCTTAAAAGAGTTTTCAGCTTACTTAAATTTTTATTATATAGCTCATTCCTTCTCTTAATTTTGTTTGAATGAATCATATCAAATCTTCATTTATGTTTTCTATATTTATTTTCATCTTTAATTTATAAATAAATTTATAGATATATATTTTATTATTCTAGAGGCATCCTTATAACTTAAACGTTATTGATCATATAATTTAAACTTTATTAAAATTAAAAATTAATAATCAAAACTGAAGTTAATTGACATTATAGTTCTAATGTAAATATTTTTAAGGGTAAGTGAAGTATACATGAAATGAATCTCATTCGATGCATTTGTTAAACGCTAGCATATAATAGATTCAACACAGGAAGATACAAAAAAACCTCGAAATTTGTTCAGTTTGAATTTGTCGTAGTGGGACAAATAACCCTAGAAGATACTCTTGGAAAAGAAAAATCAGTGAACTCGCGAACTCAACTAGGGTAGAACGGCTCTGCATCCACACTGAACAGAAAAGACTATTGGGAATATCTGTCATGCATAAAGACTCCACTGTCAATAAGTCCACGATAGGTCGGTAACATGGTTGAGGCATAGTCGGTCCAGTGCAGAAGAGAACTAGTCCATAGGCGCATTTTAAGGTAACTTTGTCACGTTAGCATGAATGGCTTTCTGAACACTTGGCCTATTAAAATAGGCATGTACATAATCATCGATGCAAGGATCGTATCCGGGAATTTCAGATTCTTCTTGCTTTTAAGACGGAAATTATAACGGTAGTAAGGAAAATATTGAAGGAACAAAATAGCGGCAGCATATTCATGCTATTGAGTAATAAAACAATGAAGGAAGAGAAATTGAAGTAGATTTTGAAATATTTTGAAAATCGACCATAAAGACAAAGATGACCTAAATTAAATCCTCAGAATTTTTGAATGAATTGAAATTGGACTTTAACTAGATTTCAGAATAGAAAAATATTCCAAAGTCGAACATACAAAAAGGTAATACTAAGTGGAATTAATCTCTCATAACCTCTCGATGAGCTTTTATGGATGGCCATTAATAAGAGCTGGACATTTAACTAGATTGCAAATTCAAAACATAGTTACCAAACTTTTAACTAGATTGCAAATTCAAAGCATATTTACCAAATTCTTTGGAATATGCGGAATTATTTGTAAAAAATCCATTCATTTTATATACATAAAAATTACATGGCAAAACATATCAAAGAGTCATTTTACTATACATTAAAAAATACATGGGTAAGACGAATCAAAGAGGAGGATGGGGGGATCAAAACTGATTTAATAGGATTTCTCCTAGTCCAAATTGTGTGAAAAACATTAATGGACGGTTGCTTATATTTCCCACAGCCAAGAGAGGCAGCAGTCATCAGGGCAAGACAAAGCAAAAGAAGCAATAGGAAACCTTAATCAAATACAAGTAGATTTGATAGATTACGTGTGAATTTCTTAAATTATATAGGCGAAATATTTTGAGAATTGAAATTTTTTAAGTCTATATCTTATAGTATTTGAATATCTTATTGTATCTGAATCTGAATTTGAATTTAAACTTGTTAATTATGTGAGAAAGAATATTCCAAAGTCAAGAATACAGAAAAGAACTGCTAAGTAATCTGTAAGAGGGAAAATATTAAGCACTATGTGCTGTATTGATTTACTATATTTTTATCTTGTTTGTTGACTGTCTTTTTGTTCTCTATTTAATGGACAAAATGGGAGGCATTGAGCCAATAATTTACAGAGCTGTTTACTCAGGCAACGGAATAGCCTGGACAGAAGTTTTTTGTCGGAATCCGGGCAATTAAAATTCAAGAAATCAGGTAGTTGGAGTTTTTGGAATCCTTTTTTGATAGTGGAAATGGATTCAGCCCTATCATAAACCCTTAGGGCACTCAAAATACTAAAGTTTAAGAACAGTAAACAAGATTCTGATAAAATCTTTGCTAGATTCTGGGTCAAAACATTGCCTAAGTAGACTATGCGATAATTTTTTTTTCAGAAAGAAAAAAACGCTGTATATATTAATAAAAATATATGACAGTACATGATCATGAATACATTCTCAAACTGTTATTTAAAACAGCGAGAAAACCCCATATACCAAATACATCCAGAATACACTTCTGAAGAGAAGTGATTCGATGTTCATGGCAACAACATAACGGATAGTATAAAGACATATCCACGTGATCATCCCTGTACAATGAAAAGAGCCAGCAGAGAAAATATGCAGCATCATATTCATGTTGATAAAGAAGTAAAAGATAACTGATAAGAAAGAAACAAAAAATAAATCAGGCTCGCTTGTATACATCGTGCACACATGACTAGGAAGCCGAGTCACTTGAAAATAAAGCCAGTTCCACACGAAGAAGAAAAGCAGCCTTGGACAAATACCAAAACCCCTGTACAACATAACAGGCTCGCTTGATGAACAGCTTCTGAAAAACAAAAAAGCACCCAAAAAACGATGAGATTGGACCCCATGATTGGGGGAGATCCGGCTCCCCAACACGGTCCAGAGATCCGCCACCATACTAACTCCACCCAGGACCGGGGAGTCCTTCAGATCCGGGATCGAAAGGAAATGAAGTATCCAGGTGAGAAGAGAAAAAAACGGCCACCCGGACCATGCTACCCGCTGATATCAGATCTGCATACTCGGAGAGCAGATACCGTGAACCAAAACCCAGAAGATATAAAGACAGGGGAGATCCGCCGATACAAGCCATAGAGATTACAAGGAGTCGCCTGGATCGGAAATCAGGTCAAGAAGCCATCCACAGTTCGAAACTCGGAGCACAGATGGTAGGTGAACGGTCACTGCTGAGAGGGCGACCGATCACGGCAGATCCTGAGTGCGAAAGTGTCATACAATGTTGAACTGGTGAACGTTAATAACATTAAATGATACTCCCGACCTACAACGGCTAAAAAGTCAAATCGCCGCTGCTGACAGGCAAAAGGAGAGGGAAAAATAAGAGCCAATCCCTGAAAATCAATTCAAAATAGCCGGAATGAATTAACGGCTAACCGGAATAGCCCGAGATCCCCCGGTAATGGCGGATAACTGAAAGCACCCCACAACACGTTAAGTGGCCCCTTAAACCTGGGTCCAGCGGATTGGTGTTCCTTGAAGCCAGAAACCAGCATTAGCTTCAAGATTATGAAGGGTGGCATTCACAGAATAGCCACGAGCGAAACACCATCGAAACATAAACGAATACCCCGCTCACATGCATCCAAGACTATTGCGCATCATACAGCAACTCCACGCTATTCGCATCACCAAAATGAAATAGGGGAATACAATATCCCAAGCCACAGATATGTTAACCCGAGGAAAACCCAAATAAAATCAGCACGGCAGACCCCTTGTTCATGGCTGCAGCTGTGCTCCGCTTCTTCTCACCAAAAACCCTGGTTCTAGCCCCGATTCCACACCCTCGTCTTGCACAAAACTTCTGTCGACTGTGGCTGAGCCCATAATACACTATGCCACATCGAACATAACCCGAAAACAAACCCCACGAGAACTGAGCATCACTGCGCCAGTGTTGGATCACAGCAATGGAGTATGCGGAAAGCTGAGAACGCGGAAAGAAATTAGATTGCCTTCAACCGATCACCACTTCACACTGTAAAAAGATCTGCCAATTCACCCATCCAAGACTATTGCGCATCATACAGCAACTCCACGCTATTCGCACCACCAAAATGTAACAGGGGAATACAATATCCCAAGCCACAGATATGTTAACCCGAGGCAAACCCAAATAAAATCAGCGCGGCAAACCCCTTCACAGATAAAACGGAATATAATGCACCAGAGCTTTACTATCCTATTCTATTTTGTGCTCTGTGAACCTCCAGAGCATCACCACCCAATTCAACACCACACATCTCGCAATGGCATTGTGAGCTGCTACCCGCGCTTCAAATGTCCCCTGGGCACCAAAGACTGACCAGAGAGAGAATAACCCCCCGATCTAAAAACAGAGGGAGTATCGTCTCACAATGCATCCAGAATCAACCCCGACTCGCATGCATCCAAATACAAATGCTAATCATCTCGACATGACCAAGCGGATTCGCCTCACCTTGAACCCCATCACAGATTAAGCAGGATAAAAACGGAGCAGCCTGAGTTCACCCACAGCCACCATAAGCAACATATACTTGTTCAGCCTGGGTTCCAGCCAAATGCAGATTCGACAGCCACCAAAAACGATCAACAAATGTTCACATTGGGTACCAGCTAATGAACTCCTTCATCAACCACCAAAAACTTGCACAAATAGTCGACATTGGGTACCAGCCTCAAAACATGCATCAACAGCCACCAAACTCATAACAACCATATATTCAAATGGGTTCCAGCTTGGCAAAAACAGGCTGACATCTTACCACTGTTGATCCAACTACACCACTGAACATAAAAACCATGACCACCCTACTATTATAACTATAACAGCTCTAGCCACCAACAGCCACAATATTGTGTTCACATCGGGTACCAGCATAGAAAATATTCATCAATAGCCACCACAAGCAACATAGATTTGTCCTCCATGGGTTCCAGCTTAAATATTTACCAATAGCCACCAATAGCAACAAAAATATTGTGCAGAAAGGGTGCCAGCTAAAAGCTTACCTAGTAGAAACCGTAAACATGTCTCTCAGAGCCCCCCCATCTTACCCAGGTCTCACAACACTCTGTGCTAGACGAAACAGACATGGCCACCCAACGGCGGCCAAAGGGAAACCTTCATCGGCATTGCCTTGTTCATGGCTGCAGCTGTGCTCCCCCCCATTCAATCTTCTTGTGTGCCCTTCATGAACTACACGCTACCAAATCAGCAATGGCGTATTAGTTCCATTACAAAATAGATAAATGTTGAATACAGGAAATATACCAAAAACTATTTTATAGCTTTGCAGTAGCTTTGCAGTCACAGTCACAGTCACATTCATAAGATGCCTGGCAGCCTCCAACAAAACTCTGAGTTTAGGTCCAGAACACATGTTCAACCTTCGCCCCTTCACACATACGCTTTTGTCCATAATTTCCGAAATATTCCAAAACTCTACACTAAAATTACAATTGACTAAGTACTACATATTAGAACATTATGTTGTATAAACTTGCAATTTGATCAACATACCTTGGATAAATTTTTGGGGCATAGGGGAGCATAAATACTGTACTGATCGATATTTCCCGTCTCCACATAGTTTTTTTCTTCCAAGTCTCCGCACAGTGTCGAGTTGACATCTGATTTAGCACATTTATCGATTAGACCATTATAAGTTTGATCCGATATCAATGCATGTGACCACGGGTACGTAAATGTTCCAATGATATCCTTATCGTTATCCATTACGCCATTCCTCACCTGTATAAATTCAATGAGCATGCTTGATATTGATTGTGTACTGTACTTTCACAACCTCAGAATGTAGCACGATGGATTTCAAGATATTTGGGAAAGTTCTATTTTTTCCCTTCTTATGGTAGCTTCAACAGAAAATTAATTTGGCATTTCCCTCTCATGGATTATGAGCTTCAGATTATTGAAGCTGAATTTCTTTTCTAAATGAACTCAAATTTTAGTTCAACTCACCAGTATTCCCTTTAAATTAATAAAGGACACCTATGACTTCCTTTGTTGGTGTAAAATAGTTGCAGCCAACTCTGGAACGTAATGTCCTACAGTCATGTTTCAATAAACAGTGTTATTAAAATATCCCCATTCTTTACTGAATTTAAGTCTATTTATTTGTTATTTTTAAACATCACTATCTATATTTTTAATGCTTTTAACTTTTATTTTTGGACATGAACTTAATGAACTTAATAAACACATTGGTTCAATTGTCCATTATGTTATCACTCCAATAATTCTCAAAAGTTGTTATTATTTCTGTGTTTTAAAGAATATTAGAGGTAACCACAAACCTACTTTTAAGCCTTAGGATCTAGTCTTTTTAATGCTCAGAAAGGGCTCTCTCTATATGATTTAACTTTGTTGATTGTATTTGATTTTAGGCTAGTTATGTAAGATTACTTGGGGTTTTAACTTGGATTTGGTTTGCTGGTGAAATTACTTACTCAGATGGATAGATGTAGGTCTATATTCCATTGGATTAATCGAGTCAATGTGTCAAGCAGTCAAATCAGGATCAAGGTTTAAAAGGAAATGTTTACAGGGTGATATAGCTGAATTACTTCAGATCTTCAAAGCTGATTGTGAAAATGGTTTCAATCGAGGTAAGAGAGAAATTAAAGGTTCTCAAATACGGATAATGAGTGAAAACACAAGGTCAATCGAAATAAGGGAGAAATTAAGAATTACTTTATCTAGATATCAAAATAAAAACATATAAATGATAAATAGTTGAAAAAAAGTGCTTTTAACATATTCTGAAATAACGTTCCTGATTTATCATTTAGATTTAAGAAAACATATGAGCATGTCAAACACATAAGAAATTGACAAAGAACAAGTGAAAATATTTCACTAAAGTGGTCCAACACATGAATCCTGTAATATGATGCTTTATTGCTTTAATCGACTCTGCTGACTTGAAATTGGTACAGTCACCCTTTGGTTCAGAATAATACAACTATAGAGATGTTCAAAAATTCATCCACACTCAATACTTCTAAATGAGAAGTATTTTTACAAAAAGCCTTTACAAAATATCCTAAAATAAACTTAGAAATTATTCATGAAAAGAAATATCTTCATGCCAAAAGATAGTGACAACTTTCTAACTAATGCTAGATGTCCATGTTTTTATTGAAACTACTTTTTACTCTCTTCACTTGTTTATATTTTGTTGCTGATTCGTCCCTTTATTGTTTCTCAACAAAGGTTGTGGTTGAGTGTCTTTCACGCTAGCAACTTTATCTCTATTTTGACTTATTTTATCCTTTCAACTGATACACTTTAACCTGCTACTCTTTAACCTTTTACCTGTTGTTTTACTTTTATGCACTACTCACTATTATGTTTCTACTGCTATGTTTTTACTGCAAAAATATTTCACAGTAAAGCAATCATATTTTCCCAAAATTCTGCCTCTGGAAATTTGATTTTCATCGTTCTCCTGAATACTTCATCTGCTTCAGTGTATTTTGAGAATGTAGGCTTATTGAAAAATATGTGTTTCACCTCATGCTGTAAGTAGAAAAGATTCTCAAAATTATTGTAGAGCACCTTCCCTATTGGAATTCCTTGTGAAGAAGGCATATTAGGTTGATCCTTGACAACTTCTCTTATCTTCTTATCATAATCATCCTCTTTCATTAGTTTGTCATGAATAAATAATGGATTTGGAAGGCCTTTCTATCTCAGGACATCAAATTTTATCATAAACCTTGTGATGGAAATCTCCATATTCTGGCATTTCTATTCTAACCGTATCATCAAATTCCTTTTAGAAGTTACCTTCCTAACTTCTAGGATGGTTTATGTTCTGTCATTAATACCAATTTATTCTAGCTCTTTCATGTTCATATAATTTAGAAATTTGATGATTTCAAGAGCTTCTTGAGGTTTCTTACCAATTTCTTCTTTGATCTTCTCAGTACCTTCTTTTTTTTATTTAACTAATTCTTTCAGCTCATAGATAACTTGGATTGATGGCCAAATATCATTGACTGCTTCAATGATATTGGCCCAAAGCTGTTGTCTCACTTGTTCAATGGGCTCCTTTAATGTTAGATATTTTTCTAACTTTTTTAATTGCTCATTCAACCTGTTTTCCCTTTGTTCTTCATTCTTGTGCATTATTTTAGCAAGTTTATTTTCATCTTCAAGACTTTTAAGTTGTTCTTTAAGTCTGTTAATCTCATTGGTTTGAATAGACATGTCTTGCATAACTTTTATTAACTTGCTTGATTCATCTATATGATGTGTTATTTTTGTTGACGACTCTATTGCAGAGGTTTTCGATGAAGTGACTGCAAGTGTTGTAGCCATTGGAACTGTAGGAGCTAATGATTTTTCCAATGTTGAAGGTACAGCTATGGTGACTATAGGAATAACTGTGATTGGAACTTATACTTCTCTATCATTTTTTTCTTGGACCAACTTGTCCATTTCATTCTCCATTTCCTTTATCTGGGCAGTCAACTGTAGACTGAGACCCATCATCTCATCTTTCTGATTTGTATCCTGTAGCACTTCATTTTCTTGAGGGTGTTCTGGAGGAGGCACCTTGAGTTGCTCCTTTAATGCAGCAATGTCTGCATTTTTCTTTTTGATCAGTTCATCTACAACTTTTACATTACTAGGATCAAATCCTACTTCAATTACTAAATCTTCCAAATATTTAAGTCTACTCTCTTTTGCCTGTGTAAATGATTTTTTTAATCTGAGTTGATCTCTGATGTTTACAAGAGTGTTTTGAAGCTTCTGCACACTCATTGTCTTGTTTTTCATGTTTGAGTAAATAATTTCACCAGCCTATTCGTTAAATTCAATATGACCAATGGGACAAAGGTCATCTACTTGGACTTCATATGATGACTTTTTGTAATCTGTTGGTGTTTTAGGATGCTTGAATTTAGGTTGCAGGAATGTCATCTGCATTTTCCTAGTCTTATAGTCTTCGGTCCCTGGGTGACTGCTTCTAATACTGATTGTTTGTTTCAGTCTTCAATGCTTCATTTTTCATATTTATTTCTCTGTATTTTTGCATGATATCTATCTCCTTCTCTACTAGTTTTCTGGAAGAGGACATGTCAACACTGTGTTGCTTTTGAATAAGCTGAGTGTGTGAAGTGGAAGGTTGTTTTTCTTCTTCAATCACTATAGGAGGTGCATTGTCCTTTATTGTTATATCTGTATCAATCACCTCTATTGTTTCTACCCCTTCATTGACACGATTTAACTTAAGTTTCTTCCTGTACATCAGTTTAAATTTAGTTTTAGTAGTTGTCTCTGCAGTGTATGATCCTTCCTCTCTGTTTCTCTTTGCATTCTTGTCTTCTTGGGCTGGAGTTTGCAAAGTTTGACTAGTATCACATTGATTCTCTGCCTCTACCAAGGTGTTCTCCAACCGTTCGGATTGATTGGATAATTTTTGTATGTCTGGCTTCTCTTCATGTACATAGGGAGTGAGTTTGCATTTAACTCTCAGTTTACTTATCACTCCAAGAGGATCATAATACCACACAAAACTGTGACTAAACTTGAATTCTTGCAAATATTATTCAGCCTCTAGACCTGCGTCTCTATTGTTACAGATAAAGGGCCAACCTGATTGTTCAATTTGAACTGTGTATTCTTCTTTGTTGCCAAGAAATTAATTACATCTGAATTAAGAATCTTCCTTATGTACTGAAGGGAAAATAACCTCATAGGGAGGTACTTGGGCAATTTATATGGAACAAGACTTGATCCATATACTCTTATCTCAGTATGGCTTTGGTATAAGTACCAATCACTTGTCCTATTATGCTCTGACAACTGTAGGACCTTCTCAATCTCTTCACTAATTCTAGGCTTCCTGCTACTATTCAGCAAATTCACCATAGTATGAATGAAGGAATCTATAAACTCTGTATAAGTGGATTGTGATGAATCTTTTCTAATAAGAGGAATCCAAAATATGAGTGACTGTGGGTTTCCTTCAACATCAAGCTTTTGAAGGTTTATAGCAAATTTCTCATACTGAAAGTATAAAACATATGGAATAAGAATGAGAAATACTTGAAAACACATTCAAAAGGCATTTTGACCAACTGTTCATGAATATTGTCAGCAAGGTATTGGGAAAAAATAAAAATGGTAGCAGGAGGTTGATCATGTGTGAATGTAGATAAAAAAACCTAGTACTTCAACTTCAGCATGCTCATGTGTGAAATATCTAAGGATAAAATACAACATAGAGATGATATGTCTTGTCCTTCAGAAAATTTTGTAGATGGGTAAGGAGGATTTATCTTGGGAATTTCTACAAAAGAAGGCATGAAATTTTGTAATAACTAGAACCTCTTGGGGAAGACCAGATTCATGTATAATTGTGTGAGAGATTCAATGGACAAAGGAACTTCATCTGGTTTGGATTGGATTTGGAGCATTTTATTGATTGAGTCAGCAGTAATGGTAAAATAAATTTCTTTTTTAGAGTTTATTATGGCTCTCTGATAAGGGAAATAGCAAGATTGACATAGTCCAACCACTTCTAGGCATTGGGAAGTCTGTGGGACAACATATTTTGGTAAATTAGAATCCCAAATAAAAAATTCATCAGCCTAATATATGGATTTTTCATGGCTCCAAAAGTGGAGCTCAAGAAGGTTAAATTTTGTGGTTGTGTCATTAATCTTAAAATATTTATCATCCAAGGGAATGTGTTCTACATCTACAACAAGGGGGTTGTAGAGGATTGACACTTAGTACATATTTGGAAGCCATTGCTATGTTTGATTTATCTATTTATTACTCTTAGATTTAGAAATACTTATTTAGGTCTCTGATAGCACCTCAAAAAGGTTATAACATTTTGCAGATTGTTTTAAGAAGCTAATTGGTAAATTTATTACTCTCTGTAATCAAAACAGTCTTAGGTTTTAGGAATCCTATGAAAATAGGTCCAGGGTTTACAGAAAAATGGATTTGGGAAGTTTCAGGGATTTCTTCAGGTCTCCAAAGGTTTATACCAATAAAATTGTATTCTCTGTGATTAAAAACATTATTTAGGACCTCATGTTTCTGTAAAAGAATGCTTATGGTATGCAGAAAAGGATTTTGTAAGGCAATAGGGATTTCTTGGTCTGCTAATACTCCTCATTTGATTCAATTATTGATTAATTTATTTTTTTTAATCAAGAACAGGCCTTTTCTTTTGAAGGATACCCAGGAAAAAAGAAGATTTTCTTTGTAGAAGGGTTATGGGGTTTTCAGAAGGCTTCTCTGAGGCTTCATAGGTCTTTATGTTGCTTCTACGTGTTTCTATAGTGCCTTTTGGTAGAAATTGGTTGAATTTTTGTTGTATTGAGCTTAAAATGAGGTCGAGAGCGTGGTATTTGGCTTAAAAAATAGTTATAAATGCTCTTCTGAGGAAAAGTGTAACTGAAATGGTACAAAATTCTAACAAAGGGCAACATATATGTATTTTAAACCAATAGTGTTTTGCATTAATGTGCGGTCATTTCAAATGAGCAGGTGGTTTGACAACAGTTAGATGAAAGGGTTGAGCGGTTTTCGTACTGGCCAAAGTGGTCGGGTGGTATAGTTCTGATTAATGTGATCAAATAAAATGGTGCCACGTAGCAGGGAGGAAATACCCGCAAACCGCATATTTCGCATGGTTGGGGTGTAGTTAAAAGTTAGGCAAAGGAATGTGCGATAGGTGGTAATGGTCATCAGATCTGATCGGTGAAGATCTGGTAGCTCAGAGGATGCAACGGAGTATTGGGGTTTTAAAAGGTGTGGGGCCTGGTACTTTAAGTTGTGTGGCAGGGTTATATTACATATGATCGGGGTTATAGCCAATGTAGTTAAGGGAAGTGTAAATTTATCATAAGTGGGGATAATACATAAGTCAAGTCAAAAAATGTATAACATGTGGGGATTTAAGCCATATGTTATATTAAAAATAATAGGTTGGGACTTATATAATAAGGATTTAATATATACGGGATAAAGGTTTAATGGGATTTAATACATTATGTTAAATTTTAATATGTACAAATGTAAATAAGTGTGGCCTTTGTATAATACATTGAGTTTAACTTTAAAATTACTATCGGGAATGGATTTCTTCACTGTGGGACCCAACATAATACCTTTTTAATGAAATACTTAGGAGAAAGTTATTTTTGGATTTTTAATATATTTTTGAATCAATGGAAATTAGTTAAAGGGTTTTTACTTTTCCAAAGGAAAAAATGTGTTTTAACTTAGGAAAAGGGGCATTTGTAAAGAAAAATGAGTGATAATGCAAGAAAAGGGGAAAAATGAAGGGGAGGGTGTATTTTTACAAGGGGAATGATTTTGTAAGGAAGTTAGTAAATGAAATAACCAATTTTATGATCTCCATGCTTGTGAAAACTACTTCTACCTACCCATCTACTATCCTACCATTTTTTCTTCATTTACATGGGTGCATTTGAACTTAGAAACCCTTATTCATTTTTATTTTAAATAGAAAAATAACTAAGTATGTCCTTATTTCTTCCAAGGGTTAGATTAAACTATTGAGCTCCTTATTATTCTCTACCTAACTATTGATCTGCCAAGATTAAACTTTTTGACGAGATCTTTATTCTCTATCTAATGGCACGAAATTTAAAAGCATGAAAGGTTAATATTAAGTTGTTTAACCTTCATGGATTATGGCATTTTTAATAAGCCGCACACAATATTTATTTTGCATTAAAATTAAATAGTAGTGGCATTTGAATTTGAATCACTTTCATGTTATATTTTTATCCTTTTTTTGTTTCGGGTTCATTTTCATATTCTTTTTTTATCTTTTTTTTTCAAGTCCTTTGATTTTTCTTTTAGGACTTTTACCCTCTTTAAATTTTTTATTTTTCTAATATGGGAAAACTATTTCGTAGAAAGAAAAGTATTTACATATTACAAGAATAATCAGAGTAAATTCGAAATTATGAATCCTATTATTATAGGACCCTAATAGTGGCTCCACATGGGGATGGAATTTCCTGTTGAAATGTCAAGAACTTTGAGACTAGTAGCCTTTGAATTTGGGTTGTGATGGCCTTGAAACTGTTTTCTGAGCTCTGCATTATTCACACTTATGATATTTTTTCTTTTAAAGCTTAGGGCCTTCTCTCTGGGCTTCAACTTTGCTGAAAAAAATCCAATCCAATCTAAAATCTGCAATGTTACGTATGATGACTAAAGTAAACAAAGTCAACTACTATTATTCTGGGGAATAGTAATGCTTCAGCGCTCTACCATTGATAGGTCCACCTGGTAGATCTGATCCATTCAATTCCTTCAAAAAGAATGCAATTTTTACCTCTATAACCATAAATGACATAAGAGCCTTTCCATAAGAAATCAAATTTCTCATGTTTACCTTTCTCTTCTCTCCTAGAATCCCACTTAAGAACTTTGTCACCTATATAAAAATCATCTTCTTATTCCTCTTGTCAAATATCGTTTTAATATTTTCTTGAACAACTTGAGACTTGAGATAGACATCTTCCCTAGTTCGTTGCAAGTGTATGGTTTGATTTATCTTTCTTTTGATATCATTGGTTTCTACCTGTATTTCTTGTATTATTTTCATTACTAGTACTCCTAAAAAATATGGAAAAACAACATCCATCCTATAAACTAGCTGATAAGGGGATGTACCAATGGACTTATTTGTCGTATGTTTATCTACCCATAAGGCATTCACTATCCTTTTGTTCCAGGTTTTCTTATTGTCTTCTAGTAGTTTCTTGATGATACTCACAAGGCTTTTATTGGAGGATTCAACAAGACCATTACCTTGAGGGTAATAAGCAGTGGAATGGCCAGGGGTAATGTGGTATTTATTATAGAAGTAAATCATCTTTTTGTGCTTTAAAGAAGTTGCATTATCAGTAATGAGCTTGTAGGGGAATCCAAATATATACAATATATTATTTTCTAAGAATGAGATTATGAAAGTATCAGTGGCTTTACTGGAAGGTATGGCTTCTATCCACTTAGTGAAATAGTCTATGGTTGTCAAAATCCATTTGTGTTGGGTTGATGAGGGAGGGTGGATTTCACCAATGAAATCAAGACCCCATTGCTGAAATGGAATTTCTGTGGAGATGGGTTTAAGGGTAAAGGTAGTAGCTTTTTCTTCCCTTCAAATATTTTGCATTTGTGATAGGAGGTCACATACTTTTTCATATCTGCAAACAGTGTAAGCTAGTAAAAACCAACTCTCAAGATTTTATTTGCAGTTGTCTTCCAGTAAAGGTGTCCTCCACAGTCACCTGCATGAAACTCTTCCATAACTCTATCAGCTGCATCTTTAAGAAAAAAATTAAATAAAATTCCACCATGATATTTCCAAACATTGCATTGTCTATGATACAAAATTTCATTCCCTTTAACTTTAAAAATATATCTTTAGTTCTTGATAACTCAGGAGGAGCCTATAAATTTAGTAATACAAATATGATATTTGCATACAATGGTGAGTCTGAAAAGGATTCACTAATCTGTGGAGTTGCCATATCTTCTTGATCATCTAATTGGGCAATAAAATCTATACCTAAAGCATGAAAATTTGATTCAGCCATGAGTTTGGCTAAACGTTGACCTTTAATGAGTTTGGTGGGCTAAATTTCTATGTCATATTCCAAAATGGTGGCAATCCATTCGCCTCTTTTACCATCGGGCCCATTCTGAGTTAGAATGTCCTTCACAACTGAATTTGGAACACAAGCAATGATATGTGAAGATAATATGTACACTCTAAAGTCTTTAATACCCTTCACTAAAGCTAGTGCCCTCTTTTCCATTATGTTATACTTTAAAGTGAAATCTCTAAGTGATTTGCTGAAAAACCAATGGGCTTCTCATAACCCTAATCATTCTTCTACAGTAAGACTGCAACACTAGTATGTTCTAAAGCAAAAGAAAAAATAATGAAATATTTTTTGAAATCAGGACTTGCTAGGACTGGTGTTCTTCTCAAGGTTTGTTTGATTGATTCAAATGATTGTTTGTCCTCCACAGTCCGTTTATGTACTGAGTCTTTTCTCAACATGTTATTGAATTCTCTAATTTTTTCTGCTAAGTTTGAAATGAATCTTCTGAGAAAATTGATTTTACCTAAGAAAGCCTGCAATTCTTTAATATTCCTAGGATGGCTTATATTCAGAATGGCCTCTATTCTAGTTGAGTCTATCCTAATTCCCTTTTTTGATATAATATGCCCTAATAGTTTTCCTTCTTCAAGTCCAAAAAGAGTATTTTTAGGATTTAAAGAAATGTCAAATTTCTTGCATTTGATAAAAACTTGTCCTAGGTGATCTAGATGTTCTTTATTAGTTTTTGAAAATATAGTTATATCATCTAGATAGATCACTAGAAAATCATGAATTTATTTAGCAAAAGCTATATCTATAGCTCTCGGAAAAGTTGCTCCTACATTCATTAATACAAAAGGCATTTTCACATACATGAAAGTACCCGAAGGAGTAGTAAATGCAGTCTTTGGTTGGTCTTCTGGCTAAACTAAAATTTGGCTATATCTAGAAAATCCATCAAGCAATGAAATCCTGAAAGAACCAACCACCCTCTGTAAAATGTGATCCATCTTGGGAAGAGGGTAGTTATATTTTAAGGACACTGTTTAAATTCCGGAAATCAACACACAACCTGATCTCCCCTGTCTTCTTCCTAGTGGGAACTAGGTTTGAAACCCAATCAGAATATCTGATAGGTGCAATTATCTGGGCTCCATACACTCCCTTATCCTCTTTTTCAATTAAAGACATTAAAATTGGATTGATTCTTCTAAGCTTTTGCTTGAAAGGTTTTTGATCTTCTTTTATAGGTATTTTGTGTTGTATTATTCTAGTGTCATAAGGTTTTAAGTCCTCATAACTCCATACAAATACATCCTGAAATTCCTTAAACAGAGCCATGTATTTCAATTTTTCTTCTTAAGGTAAGGATTTTCAAAGTTTTATTAGTTTAGGCCTTTGTTTTGTTCCTATATTGCATTCTTCTATATCAGACCTTAATGGTTCCATCTTTGGTTTTCTTGCAACATCATTTGAATCAAAAATATCTTCTAAAGGGGCTAATCCATTAGGTAAAAAGTTGTTCTTAAGGTTGAAAATGTCAGAATCATCATCTGCTAAGTCTTCAATATTTACCTTTTCTAAACTATCTATTTCTACTTGAGTGAATTTAGTGGGTTTAGTGAAATCTAAGTTATATACATTTATATCATTGTCTATTTTATCATCTACTATACAGTTTGCGTCTATGTTACAATTCTGAAATTATCCCTTAGCATTCATGAAATGATAAATCTATTCATCCTGTGAGAATATCTCCCAATATTTTAGATTCTCTGGTATTGTAGGCATGTGTTTAACATCTGTTGTATATTGATGATTTGGTTGAAAAGGAAAATTACATGTACTAGAAAAAGTTGCTAAACTATGTGCTTGTTTGTTCTATTTTCTAGGAATTACAGCAAAGTCGCACTTAAGAAATTCTTTCATTAGATCTAAAATTGTTTCTCTATATTGTCTTAATCTAGGACTACACACAGAATATTCTCCTCTAATATGTTTTACAATTAAATTAGAGTCCCCCATGACAGAAACTTTTTTGCCTCCTAAATTTCTAACAATCTACAATCCTAAAATCAAAGCTTCATATTCAGCCATGTTGTTTGTACATTTGAAATTTAATCTAAAGGCATGACATTCTGCATGATTTTTTTCCATTTTTGTGTATCCAAACTCCTTCTCCTGCTCCTAATTTTTTCACTGATCCATCAAAATCTAAATGCCACATTGATTCATGAAATATGTTTTCACTGTTTGGGTATTTCTCTTTCTACTTTAATTCAGTGTTGTTCTCTATGTCAGTTTCAAAATTACATAAAATGAAGGAGTCCATATCAGTAGTTGTATAATAAATAGGATAATTTTGTGGTTTTTCTACACTACTAACCATGTACTTCATTAATGTCTCTCTTTAAAGTTTCTTGCGTTGGCCAAAAACTAATATTGTTGCATAGACATGTCTAGTTGTAGAGATCCCTACATTTTAGCTCCCCATGAGCGAGATAACAACATTCCATACTTAGGAGGAATGTCAGCTACTACAATATCTATGACAATGCTTTTTCTAGGGTATTGAACTAAATTAACAAATAAATATTTGATTAAGCCTAGACATTTCACTTTACTGGAATCAAATGAGAAAAGATCTTTGTAAGGTCTAGCGATGTCTAAATTCAAGGTTTCCGTTATTGCTTTTGGAATTAAATTATGTGAGGCACCTGAATCTAGAATTGCATTATGTAAATTCTGATCATGAATAGTCAAGCTAATGTAAAAAGGAGGAACTCCTCCCTCTTGGTGTTTTCCATTAACTTTAGGACCAAAGATTAGTTCTGGTTGATCATCACTTAAATTTACAAAGTCTTATCCATCATTCATATTTAAAGTTTCAGTGATATGTTATTTGTATAGATCATGTTTAACCAATTCTGTTAAAGGAATTGGTATCTTCAGTTTGGCAATTTCAGCTTGGATGTTGAATGGTGCTTTTGATTTTCCTAACTAAATTACTTCTTCTTTTGTAACTACAATTTGGGTATGTTTATCTTCTTTTTCTACAGTTGGTTTTTCATTTTTTATTTGTATTTCCACTTTTTTACTGCTTTTAATTTTCTTTTCAAGAAATTTTTTAGATGAAATGGAAGTTTTGGTAGGTTTTGAGGTTTCAGCAACTGTTTTGGCAGTAGTTGTTTTAGGATCTGCTGATTTCGGATCAGCAACAGATGTTTTTGGATCTAAAATTGTTGTTTTAGCAGAAGTTGTTGTCTTAGCAGCAACAAAATTTTGAGGGTCAGCTGAAGTTTGAATATCAATATCTATAATGTCAACAATTTTAGGACTGGGTGTAATTTCGGGACTTGAAATTTTCTGATTAGGATTTGAACTCTTCTGAGTTGAACTAGAGTGTTGCTGGGTTTCCCTGGGAAGAATTTGCAGAGATTTAGTTGTAGGAGCCTCTACTATTTTATTTGTTTGATTTTGGGCAGTTTTAATAGTAGGGGCTTCTACATTTTTCTAGCCCCTAAGGTTATATTTCTTATGAACTTCATTAATTGCAAACTCATAACCTTGCTTGTAATCAAAAAACCCGCCAGAATCTAATTGTAGCTGTTGTAATTCATATAACTCTTGGTCTTCTTGTGTAAGAAAAATTGTTATATCATTATTATTACCCATTAAATTGATATGAGTGTATTCATCATTTTCATTTTGGTGAGAAATTTCAGCATAGTTCTCTTGGAAAGGTGGTCTTATTGTTTGACCAGGTGTTGATTCTCTAGATTTACCAGCGTTGGTGTTTGCTCCTGAAATTGGGATTTCTAATTTAAGGTCCTTGTTGATTTTTATCCCACTGTGGCTTCCTTTCCATGTTACCTAACCTATCCATCATTCTTTCTAACATTTCTACTAAGTTATCTATTTTCAAATATGAGGTTGATGTTTCCTCTTTTACTCTAACTCTTCTTTCATTTCTAAATCTAGCTTTATTGGCTAACAAGTTTTCCTCTACACTTACAACATTATTTTGCATCTGCTCTAAGGTTTATGGGTTTCTCTCTCTCAGTTGGTAAGCCATATCTATATCAAATCCATTGGGGAATTTTATGAGGCCAGAGTCTGGAGGAGGTTTAAGATTAGCAGGGATTGCATTGTAAATACTGTTATATCTTGTACAATAGTCTTGAACTATTTCATTTGGTACTCTTTCTATGTTTTCAAATTCAGATAAAATTCGTAATGGATTCTTATTTTTCTCCCGTATATTAAGAAACATTCTATGGAACACAGCTAAATTTGCAATACTACCAGCAGGAAAACCTTTAAACCACTTCTTAACATCACCAACTAAAGTTTGAGAAAAAGTCTCATTTGAACATCAACATCATTTAACTCATGCAATTCAAAGTAGTCTGTAATTTTATTAACATGGTTTTGTGTAGTGTAGTGAGCTGTTACATCGAGTTGAGGGATTTTTCTTTGATAATCTTGGAGCATGACATTTAGAGGGGCTTGAGGGAATAATGGGGCATATCTGGCAGCCATGGCTTGAATTCTATATTAGTTAGGAGGTAAGTTTGAATTACTTGGTGATGAAGTTGAAATACTTGCAAATGAGCTTGAAGTACTTGTTGATGAGGTAGGAATACTTGAAGATGTAGTTTGGATACTAGAAGATGTGCTAGGAAATGTGGTTGAAGTACTTGAAAATGCAGCAACATTGCTAGAGGATGAACTTGCAGTATTTTGGGATGGAAATTAAACTGTAGGTTTAAGTGGAAGCTTAGGAAAGAAGGATTCTATGGACTAAAGTGTCGTCGAAAAAATAGATGTGATGGTGGTAAATAAGGATGAAACTACATATTCTAAATTACTAGTATCTAAAAGACTAGTAGAAGGCTTAGGGGTATAGGCTGATAAAGAAGTCAATTCAACTGAATGTTGTAAATAAGCTTCATCAATTTCCTTAATCAAAGTTGCAGTTATAGCATCAAGTTTATCATAAAATTCTAAGACTCTTTCATCTGAATATAGTGAAGCAGTTTCCTTCTTACTTTCAATGACTGAACTGAAATCGGGATCTATTACACTATTATGTGTGTCACTTTCTGATTTATTTCTAAACAAAGTTTGTTCAAAAGCTAGATCAAATTCAATGTCTTGTAAACTTGATAATTTATTTGGAAGAGAATTTTCTTTGATCAATGAATTATTGTTACCTAAACTTTCTACTTTTTTGTTTTTCTTTACAATTCTATCAAGATTATCTACTTTGACAGCAGGTTCTGGATCTGGATTAGAATTGGTATAGTAGACTCTTCTAGAAGCCATAATTATATTTTTTTATGGAAAATTTACTAACAACTCTTCAAAAAAATCTTAAGGTGAAAATATAAGTAAAAATATTTCCTTTAAAATCTATTTTAAAACTAAGGATTGGTTAGTCCCTAGTATGGTCGCCAATATCTTATCACTCCAATAATTGTCAAGGGTTGTTATTATTTTTTTTTTTTAAAGAATATTAGATTTAACCATAGACCTACTTTTAAGCCTTAGGATCAAGCCTTTCTAATGACCAGAGAGGGCTCTCTCTATATGATTTAACTTTGATGATTGTATTTGATTTTAGGCTAGTTATGTAGGATTATTTGGGGTTTTGACTTGGATTTGGTTTGGTGGTGAAATTACTTACTCAAATGGATAGATGTAGGTCATCCAGGCTGCGATTGTGGATTATTTTCATTATGTACATGACTCACTGATTGGATGGCTGCGACCATACCTGAGTCTATTTGTTTGATCTTAGTTGGATGGCTGCGCCCATACCCTGGATCCGGATTATAGCATACTCTGTTCGGATGGCTGCGTCCATACCATAGATATACATCATGGAATACCATACTCTGTTCGGATTGGCATGGTGCCCTTCACACAACTTACAGGGATTCGTGATCTTACCCTGCTTCTTAGAGTTCTTATCAACAGCAGCTGAAGACGTGCCCCCAACTTGACTCCCGGAAGCCAAAGGAAACGGTGGGCGGCCGTTGGACCATACTTCGAGCACCTTGGGAATGCCAGGGCAGTCTCGAAGAAGATGGTCTCCCGTGCACAACAGGCAAGGGAACTTGACTTTCCGTGGAGGGTTGGAAGGTTTATCAAGAGGAGATTCCTCATGGACAGTAGCCGTACATTTATCCTCTCGCTTATCAGACTTCTTCTTCTTTGTCTTCTTCTTCTTCTTTTTAGCCACCTGGTTACTCGAATCCAGACTTTCACCAGGCGAAGTAGAAGAGGAGGACGCAGAAATAGGTGAAGAAGGGGAGAGGCCCACCTTGGAATCAACATGAGATTGTTCAGGTGGAGGAACTGATTGAACAGTAGTGGAGACATTCGAGACAACAGAGGTTGAGAACAACCAAACAGGCAACCCAACAGTTAACCCGGGAAGGGACAACGTCGCCATGTAAGGAGCACCAACATTTCCAAAAGGAGGAAAATGACCAGGATTCCCTTCTGAGGGGATTCCTTGGTTGGTGAACTCTGAAAAAGTTGCCATCAAACTCAAAACCACACACGGGCTAAAAACGAGTTAAGACACACGATCAAACAGTCAACAAGCAATGTCTAAACGGGTGTGTAATCGTGGGCGATTAATTTTACCACATTTGAAAGTAAGAAATTCTACCGTTCCATATTTTAAGAGTCGAGAAACGATAAAAAGATGACTCTATCTCTTTCAGAGTTGACACAAGCGTGAAAGGACAAGCGCTTGACGGTCTTTTCAAGTTTAGGGAGTCAGAAAAGACCAAATGACTGCTCATGAAAAACTAGGCACAAAGGGTGTACCAAATATCCGTGAACTGCAATATACACCTTGGTTTCAATAATGAAACAGAAATCGACCAAGGACTTTCCGTACGTGCAGGTAGTCTCCCCGAATGCTGTGTTCGGTGTATCACGGCTATAGGGCGGCAGACTCGGCTTCCTGTGGATAAAGGATTGAAAACCTAGAGGGGTCTCCCTTTATATACGCGACGGTACGGGGAGCACAAGTCCGTACTAGCGCTGTCTAAAGCCAACAGGCGAACGACAGCTGCTAGGTTTAACGACGCCGGAATACGTCTCTAGCCTAGACCTTTCTAAATATGTTTCGTTAAGTTCCAATGCTGCCTTAGGTTAATTGAATAAATTTTACAGTTGATCTTCAATTAAGTTTCAATTTTCAGGCCCTATCGTATGTAGTGTCTCCTAAATGCAAAGCTATATGCCACAGTGCAACATTTCGTTCGATGAAAACTAGTTAAATGAGAGTTGAGAGCTTTTATGCAAACGAAATGAACGGAATACAAACAAGAATGTCTCTAATGCAACTAATGCAATTGCACACTTTTCATTCAAACACTAATCACTAGCAATATGGAAAAGATCACAATTTGCACTAATTTAACAAAAGCAAAGAGATTATATATATATTTTTTTTATTTTCAATGTTTAATGGCTAATGTGCACTGAAAACAAAAGGAACAATTTGAGAAATGATATCTAAGAGAGCGAAGCAAACAACATTCACTCAACGAAGCAAGCAACCAAATCTCTAAATCGACCCAAAGTCCCTCAAAGCAAAGAAAGACTTGAAAACTTCCGATGGACCATGTGATCTAGGTCCAAAGCAAGGCAAACGAATTCTGAATGAAGGAATGAACAATCACTCAAAAGACGCAGCAAAACAATCAAAGGCTGGTAAGAGAGCGTGGAGAATCAATCAACAAGTTGACAGGACAATCAAGACACCAAAAATCCAAAGGAGGGCTCGATTCACTAAGCCACTAGATGCCCTAGGGCTCAAATCGTGAAATCGGTAGATAGAGGCAAACAACCAAAGGGTAGCGGTGAATTCCAGTCAAACAAGACTCCAACACACTCAGACAATCAGGAAATCAAGAAGAAAAGTACTGGTCAAGCTCAGAAAGCTAAAAAATGAAAAAACTCAAAAAAGTCACAGGGGTGGCGCGACTGTGGACTTGAAACTGGTAATAGGGAAGGCCGGTTGGCGTAGAGCAGACTAAATACAGCAGCGCTGATGGCGTGACTATGGAGTTAAAACCGCCAGTCAGAGTTCTTGGCTAGAGGTAAAAAACAAGCTAATGCGAAAGCCCGGACCAATACAAGCTAAGCAAACCAGAGCTAAATAATGAAAGAATCAACCCGAAGGTTCATAAAGCGAGGAGAAAGCAATCAATGACCAATGTAAACGGACAAGGAAAAAGCAGGGCCCAGTCAGTGTGATGCCAATTTGTTGAGGAGGTAAATCCCCTCTGCGGACAGAGGCGATCCCTACTAGCCCAGCAGGGGTCTAGCAACAAACAAACAATGCTATGACGCAAGCTCCTAGTTACGAATGAAATACTTGGGATAAGAGCCTCCTGGATTCCAACGCTAGATCTGAAGAAGAAGATGCCCCCGTCCTTCAGCCCTGGCAGATCACAATTCTTCCACGATCTCCGTGGACGAACACCTGCACACAGAAGAGACGAACAGATACATGCATAGGAACCAGCATACGTAACTAAATATCGGTCAGAAAAGATATAACTCGCATTAACATGATTGCAAAAGGAGTGGAACCATAATCATAGTCATCTATTAAAGTGATAAACGAATAGAAGTTACAACCGAGTTCTGACGTCGCAGCCTCCTTCGTACGGGTCCCCGGTTGTCCACGTCTCATAAAGCTCGCCAAGGAAAGGGAAACCTCTCCAGAGTCTCGTAACAATGGTCTCCTTGCTTAATGGGCCTTAAGGGAAAGAAGGGATTCTTTACAGCACAAAGGCACTTGGGAATAGGGAGATGCAAAGCTTCAACACTTCAAGACTAGCTTGCCATGGATCTGAGCAGGCTTTTATAGATGGGGAAGGAGGGAGTTGGGATCCCTATTATTATGGGATTGGCCCTATCAACAAGGAAGGTTCCATGGGAGGTGGCAAAACCAATTCCCTTCCATAGAACTCCCGCAGCCAAACCTCCAAACTCAATATAGGCAGTGGTTTGTGAGTTTGTTTGAACTCAACTTCCGCCATCCATATTTAAAAAACAGTCCCTAAAATGGGTGGCACGATTGCTGCTCTATGACAGAGCGCCAAGTGGCGCGACCTCTTTACAGGATTTCCCTGATTGGCGCGAGCACTGAACTTTCTACCCGCGCCAATGCAAAAAGAGCTGTTTTGCATGGATTTTGCAAGGAGATGTCTCAAGGGGAAATGAAGGTCATACTCAGAGGGATGCATTGATGATGTTTTCAAGGCATGACAGTGTTCACAGGTCACATAATGGGTCCTCCATTGTGCGGGACGGGGAATGGTAGGGATGGTGACAAATTACTGTGTAACACTTACTCAAATGGAGAGACGTAGGTCTATATTCCGTTGGGCTAATGGAGTCAATGTGTCAAGTAGTCAGATCAGGATCAAGGTCTAAACGGAAATGTTTACAGGGCAAGATAGCTAAGTTACTTTAGATCTTAAAGGCTAATGGTGAAAATGGTTTCAATCAGGGTAAGAGAGAAATTAAGCATTCTCAAATGTGGATAATGAGTGAAAAGACATGGGTCAATCAAAATAAGGGAGAAATTAATAATTCCTTTATCTAGATATCAGAAGAAAAACATATAAATGGTAAACAAGTCAAAACAGAGTGCTTTTAACATATTCTGAAATAACATTCCCGATTTATCATTTAGATTTAAGAAAACATATGAGCGTGTGAAACACATAAGAAATTGACAAAGAACAAGTAAAAATACTTCACTAAAGTGGCCCAACACATGAATCCTGTAATATGATGCTTTATTGCTTTAATCAAGTCTGCCGACTTGAAATTGGTACAATCACCTTTTGGTTCAGAATAGTACAACTATAGAAATATTCAGAAATTCATCCACACTCAATACTTCTAAATGAGAAGTATTTATACAAAAAATATTTAAAAAATATCCTAAAACAAACTTAGAAATTATTCATGAAAAAAAAATCGTCATGCCAAAAGATAGTGACAGTTTTCTAACTAATGCTAGATGTCCATGTTTTTATTGAAATTACTCTTTACTTCTTCGCTTGTTGATATTTTGTTGCTAATTTGTCTTTTGATTGTTTCTCAACGAAGGTTGTGGTTGAGTGTCTTTCACGCTGGCAGTTTTATCTCTATTTTGACTTTTATTTTATCCTTTCAACTGATACACTTTAACCTGCTACTCTTTAACCTTTTACTTGTTGTTTTACTTTTATGTACTTCTCACTGTTCTATTTCTATTGCTCTGTTTTTACTGTAAAATGATTTCACAGTAAATCAATCATCTTTTTCCAAAATTCTACCTCTGGAAATTTGATTTTCATCATTCTCCTGAATATTTCATCCGCTTCAGTGTATTTTGAGAATGTAGGCTTATTGACAAATATGTGTCTCACCTCATGTTGTAAGTAGAAAAGATTTTCAAAATTCTTGTAAAGCATCTTCCCTGTTGGAATTCCTTGTGAGGAAGGTAGATTAGCCTGATCCTTGGTAGCTTCTCTCATATTCTTATCATAATCATCCTGCTTCATTATTTTTTCATGAATAACTAATGGATTTGGAAGGCCTTTCTGCCTCACGAAATCAAATTTTATCATAAACCTTGTTATGGAAATCTCCATATTCTGGCATTTCTCTTCTAATTGTATCATCAATTTTTTTTTAAAGTTACCTTCCTAACTACTAGGATTGTTTCAATTCTTTCATTAATACCAATTTATTCTAGCTCTTGCCTATTCTTAGCATTTAGAAATTTGATGATTTCAAGATCTTCTTCAGGTTTCTTACAAATTTCTTCTTCGATCTTCTTGATACCTTATTTTGCTGATTTGACTAAGTCTTTCTACTCATAGATAACCTATATTGATGGCCAAATATCATTGAATACTTCAATGATATTGGCCCAAAGCTATTGTATGACTTGTGACATGGGTTCCTTTAATGTTAGATCTTTTTCTAACTTCTTCAATTCCTCATTCAACATGTTTTCCCTTTGTTCTTCATTCTTCTGAATTATTTTGGCATGTTTCTTTTCATCTTCAATCATTTTAAGCTTTTCTTTAAGTTTGTTAACCTCATTGGTCTAAATAGACATGTCTTGCATAGCTTTTACTAACTTGGTTGCTTCATCCGTATGTTGTGCTATTGTTGTTGAAGACTATGTTACAGAAGTTTTTGATGAAGTGACTCAAAGTGTTGTAGCCATTGGAACTGTAGGAGCTAATGATTATGCCAATGTGGAAGGTACAGTTCTGGTGACTACAAGAATAACTATAACTGGAACTTCTCCTTCTCTATCCTTTTTCTCTTTGACCGACTTGTCCATTTCATTCTCCATTTCCTTTATCTGGGTAGTCAAATATAGAATGAGACACATCATCCCATATTTATTATATGTATCATGTAGTACTTCCTTTTCTTGAGGGTGTTCAGTAGGAGGCAGCCTGAGTTGCTTCTTTAATGTAGCAATGTCTAACTTTTTCTTTTTGATCGGTTCATCTACAACTTTTGCATTACGAGGATCAAATCCTACTTGAATTAATAAATATTCCAAAGATTTATTTATATTTTCTTTCTCCTGTGAGGATGATTTTTCTAATCTGAGTTGATCTCTGATGTTTGCAAGAGTTTTTTGAAGCTTCTACACACTCATTTCCTTGTTTTTCATGGTTGAGTAAGGCATTTCACCAACCTGTATGTGAAATTCAATCTGATCATTGGGATGAAGGTCATCTGCTTGAACTTCATATGAGGACTTTTTTTTAATTTTCTGGTGTTTTAGGATGCTTGATTTTAGGTTGCAAGAAATTTATCTGCATTTTCCTAGTCTTATAGTCAAAAGAAGAAAGCAATCTACTTTGGTCACAAGGTGATTGCATCCAATACTAATTGTATGTATCAGTATTCAGTGCTTCATTTTTCATCTTTATTTCTCTATATTTCTGCATGATATCTTTCTCCTTCTTTTCTCATTTGTTGGAAGAGGACATGTCAACATTGTGTTGTTTTTTAATAAGCTGAGTGTGTGAAGTGGAAGGTTGTTTTTGTTCTTCAATCACTGTAGGAGGTGCATTTTCCTTTGCTATTTTATCTGTATCAATCATTTATATGGTTTCTACTCCTTCATTGACATAATTTAACTTAGGTTTCTTCTTGTACATCAACTTAAATTTAGTTTCAGTAGTTGTCTCTGTAGTGTATGATCCTTCCTCTCTGTTTCTCTTTTCATTCCCGTCTTCTTGGGCTGGAGTTTGCAAAGTTTCACTAGTATCACCTTGCTTCTCTTCCTCTACCAAGGTGTTCTCCAACCATTCATATTGATTGGATAATTTCTCTATGTCTGGTTTCATGTACATTTGGAGTGAGTTTGCATTTAACTCTCAGTTTACTCATCACTCCAAGAGGATCATAATACTACACAAAACTGTGACTGAACTTGAATTCCTACAAATGTTTTTCAGCATCTGGACCTGCACCTCTATTGCTACAGATAAAAGGGCCAACCTGATTTCTCAATTTGAACTGTGTATTCTTCTTTGTTGCTGAGAAATTAATTTCATTTGAACTAAGAATCTGCCTTATGTACTCAAGGGAAAATAACCTCATACGGTGGTATTTGGGAAGTTTATATGGAACAAGATTCGATCCATATACTCTTATCTCACTATGGTTTTGGTACAAGTACCAATCACCTATCCTATTATGCTCTAACAACTGTAGGACCTTCTTAATCTCTTCACTAATTATGGGTTGCCTGCTGTTGTTTAGAAAATTGATAAGAGGATGAATGAAGGAATCTATAAACTCTATATAAGTGGATTGTGATGAATCTTTTCTGATAAGAGGAATCCATTATATGACTAACTGTGGGTTTCCTTCAACATCAAGCTTTTGAAGGTGTATATAAAATTTCTCAGACTAAAATTATAAAAACATATGGAATAAGAATGAGGAATATTTGAAAACACCTTCAGAAGGAATTTTGACCAACTGATCATGAATATTGTTAGCAAGGTATTATGAAAAATTAAAAATGGTAGCAGGAGGCTGACCAGGTGTGAAAGCAGATAAAAAGCATATTACTGCAACATTAGCATTCTCATCCATGAAATATCCAAGAATAAAAGACAACATGGAGATGATATGTCTTGTCCTTTTAGAAAATTTTGCATATGGGTAAAGAGGATTTATCTTGGGAATTTCTATAGAAGAAGGCATGAAAGTTTGGAATATCTAGAACCTCTTGGTGAAGTCTAGGTTCACATATAGCTGTGTGAAAGATTTAACGGACAAAGGAACTTCATCTAGTCTAGATTGGATTTTGAGCATTTGATTGATTGACTCAGCAGTAATGGTAAAAATAATTTATTTTTTCAGAGTTTATTATGGCTCTGTGATCAGGGAAATAGAAATATTGATATAGTTTGATCACTTATGGGCAATGGAAAGTCTGTGGGACAACATATTTTGGCAAATTAGACTCCCAAATAAAAACTTCATCAGCTTGATCTATGGATTTTTCATGGCTCCAACAGTGGAGCTCAAGACGGTTAAATTATGTGGTTGTGTCATTAATCTTAAAATATTTATTAGCTAGGGGAATGTGTTCTACATCTACAATAGGGGGTTGTAGAGGATTGACACTCACTACTACTTTGGAAGTTATTTTTCTATTTTATTTATCAATTTATTACTCTTTGATTTAGAAAAATTGATTTAGGCTTATAATAGCACCTTAGAAAGATTATAACAGTTTGCAGACTATTTTAAGAAGCTAATTGGTCAATTTATTACTCTCTAAAATAAAAAAAGTCTTAGGTTTTGGGAATCCTTTGAAAATAGGTCCAGGGTTTATGGAAAAAGGGATTTGGGAAGTTTCAGGGATTTCTTCAGGTCTGGAAAGGTTTAGACCAATCAAATTGTATTCTCTATGATTAAAAAAAAAATTAGGACGTCAAATTTCGATAAAAGAATGCTTAGGGTATGAAAAAAAGGATTTTAAAATGAAATAGGGCTTTCTTCATTTGCTAATGCTCCTAATTTTATTCAATTATTGATTACTTTCTTTTTTTTTAATCAAGAGCAAGCCTTTTCTTTTGAAGGATAGCTGGGAAAAAATAATATTTGCTTTGCAGAAGGATTCTGTGGTTTCAAAAGGCTTCTATGAGGCTTTAGAGGTCTTTATGGTGCTTCTTCCTATTTTTTCAATGTCTTTTGGTAGCAAATTGTTGAAATTTGGTTGTATTGAGCTTAAAATGAGGTCAACAACGTGGTCTTTGGCTTAAAAAATGGTTGGCAATGCTCTTCTGTGGAAAAATGTAACTGAAATGGTAAAAAAGGCTAACAAAGGGCGGCATATATGTATTTTAAAACAATAATATTTTAAATTAATGCACGGTCATTTAAAATGAGCCGGTGGTTTGACAACAGCTAGATGAAACCGCTGAGCAGTTTTCGCACTGGCCAAAGTGATCAGGTGGTATAGTTCTGAATGATGCGATCAAATAAAATGGCAGCACGTAGCAGGGAGGAAAGAACGACAAACCGCACATTTCGCATGGTTGGGGTGTAGTTAAAAGTTGGGAAAAGGAATGTGCGATAGGTGGTAATGGTCGTCAGATCTCATCGGTGAAGATCTGACGACTGGGAGGATGTGACAGAGTATTGGGATTTTTAAAGGCATGGGGCCTGGTACTTTAAGTTGTGTGGTGGTGTTATATTGTATATGATCTTGGTTATAACCAATGGGGTTAAGGGAAGTGTAAATTTATCATAGGCAGGGATAATACATAGTGGGGTCAAAAAATGTATAACATGTGGGGATTTAGACCATAATTTATTTTAAAAATAACCAGTTGGGACTTATATAATAATGATTTAATAGATACGGGATAAAGGTTTAATGGGATTTAATAAATTATGTCAAATTTTAATATATAAAAATGCAATAAGTGCAGGCTTTGTATAATACACCAAGTTTAACCTTAAAACTGCTATCGAAAATGAATTTCTTCACTATGGGACTCGACATAACACCTTTTTAAATAAATACTTAGGATAAAGGTATTTTTGGGTTTTTAATATATTTTTGAATAAATGGAAATTAGTTAAAGGGTTTTTTCTTTTCCAAAGGAAAAAATGTGTTTCAGCTTAGGAAAAGGGGCATTTGTAAGGAAAAATGAGTGATAATGGGAAAAAAGGGAAATATGAAGTGAAGGGGATATTTTTACAAGGGGGATGATTTTGTAAGGAAGTTAGTAAATGAAATAACCAATTTTATGATCTCCATGCTTGTGAAAACTGCTTCTACATACCCATCTTCTATCTTAATAGTTTTTCTTCATTTGCATGGGTGTATTTGATCTTGGAGACCCTTATTCATGTTTATATTAAACAAAAAACTAACTAATTTTATCCTTATTTCTTCCAAGGGCTCATATTAAACTATGGAGATCCTTATTATTCTCTACCTAACTACTGATCTGCCAGGATTAAACTCTATGGCTAGATATTTATTCTCTATCTAAAAGCATGAAATTCAAAGCTTGAAAGGTCAAGATTAAGTTGTTTAACCTGCGTGGATTATGGCATTTTTAACAAGCTGCATGCAATCTTTATTTTACAGTAAGAGTAAATAGTAGTGGCATTTGAATTTGCATCACTTTCATGTTTTATTTTTATCTTTTTTTTTGTTTGGGGTTCATTTTCATATTATTTTTTTATCTATTTTCTTTCAAGTCCTTTGATTTTTCTTTTTAGGACTTTTACCCTCTTTACATTTCTTTCCTAATATGGTAAACCAATTTTGCAGAAAGAAAACTATGTACATATTACAAGACTAATTAGAGTAAATTCATAATTATGAATCCTATTATTAGAGGCCCTAATAGATTCTATTTAAGTGCTATTTTTAAAAATTACCTTAGTATAACCTAAATAATATCTAACTTCAAAAAAACAAATCCATATTTTTCAACCTTAATTTTCTAAAATAAGTTTGTGTAAAAAATGAAATCTAGCAGCTTAAAATCCACATATAGAGTTAGATAATTAGTTAAGTAAGCGTTGAGTTGGTCAGGTTGTGTGATAGATGAGTTTGGTAAGTGAGTGCAAGTCGAGTTATGTAAGTTCCTGCATGTCAAGTGAGTTAGAGTAAATACCATTCACCGGGTTCATTGTATTAATTGAGTGAAATTGAAGTTTGTATAATTAATAGAAGAGCCATAGCTCGTGTGTTTCCTGTGTGAAATACTTGTGTTATTTTTTGTTTAATATCCTCTTTCTTTCCAACAAATTGGTATCAGAGCTGAGGAAGAATCACAATTTCTGTGGGTGAGCACAGCTAGGGAAGAAGGCCAAGAGCAGAAGGTTGGCAATTTAAGAAATAAAAAAAAAATTACAAAATCGTTGAGCCATTAAGAAGTGTGCATGTCTGCATGGTTTTAGTGAAAAAAAAACACAAGTTTGCATATTTTGGAGTTAAAAACTCCGTAAGAGTCGTCAAACTTGTGATTATGCCATAATCGAGTTTATTTTGTAGTTTTTCGTAGTCACGCAGTGTGCAATCAAGGAAAATCTTTTAACAAACGTGACACCGTGTTTAGAAATTCAAACTGTTCGATATTAATAAGTGACCTGCCATATTTATATAGACTTTTTCGAAGAGGCTTGATATTTTTTTTTTTAATTAAAAAGTCACATGGTATGGTCTTTGACTTAAGTGAAGATTTTTTCAAAAGTCACTTGGTGAGATCTTTTGAGTTGAGTGAAGAATTTTTCTTTGAGGATCTTTTAAAAAGAGTATGAAAGGATATATAATATAATAAGTCTTTATTAAAATATTTTATTGTAAGAGATTTTTTTATATACATATAATTTTTTTTTTAAAGAATTTATTATATAAAAATAAATTTTAGGGCTTTATTAAAAGAGATTTTTTTTATTGGAAAGAGCTTTGCAATGTTTTTATAAAAAGAAAAATTTAAGGTTTTATGAGACAAGATTTTTTTTCAAGTAAGATGCCAACATCGACTTTCTAGCCACAACTTCCTTCTTTCACTGGGAAATATTATGATGTGTGGGTCATTAAAATGGAGACCATGTTAAAATTTCATGATGTATGGGATCATGTCAAGTTTGAGTTTGCAAAACCTTAAAATGACGCAGGAGAATGAGCCCTCAGTAATGCAGATAGGGAACAATGGAAGAAAGGAAAAAGGAAGAATGCACAAGCGTTGCTTCTTATCCAGTAGGGAGAGGACCGAGTAGTGCTCTAAAATATAATGATCACGTCTTCAACAAAGGAATCATGGGAAACTTTAGCGATAAACTATCAAGGTATGTCATAAGTCAAAATTGTTAAATTGAAAAATATTTGAGATATTTTGAAAGTATGCAGATGAAGGAGACATATGACATAAATTATTTCATGAATCAGGTCATGTCTATAGTAAATTAGTTAAAAATTTATGGTGAAGACATTAAAAATCAAACAATTATTGAGAAGGTCCTTAGGTCTTCGTCTATCAAGTTTGATGTTATGGTAGCAGCCATAGAAGAAGCCAGGGATTTGGAAAAACTGACAGTTGATAAGTTGATGAGATCACTTCTATCACATGAGGCAAAGATAGATAGAAATAAGGATTCCACTTTAGAAACTGCTTTCAAAAGTCAATTTTATATTTCAATAGGTCGAGGCAGAGGTTGATCGAGAGGAAGAGGACTAGGCAGAAGATATGGTGGTCAGAGAGATGGCCGAGAAGAGCATGCACATTAAAGTGGAAGCAGTATTAGCAGGAGCTTTCACAATAATCAAAGGTTTGACAAATCAAAGGTGAAATGTTATTATTGTAATAAATTTGGTCACTATACTCGTGATTGCGAAAAGAAGATAGCTGATCAAGGAAATCAGAGAATTAATGTTAGTATAGAGAATACTAACTCCATGTTCCTAGCATGCAACACCATGCATGAACCGTTTGATAAGGTGTGGCTATTAGACAGTGGTTGCAGTAACCACATGACAGGAAACAAGAATTTGGTTGCAAATTTGGATCAATATATGAAGACAGAGGTAAAGTTGGGGACTCACAAGACTGTGGATGTAGATGGCAAAGGAGTGGTCAAGATTTTCACCAAGCAGGGAGAGCCAAAGACAATATGAGAGGTATGTTATGTCCTTGAACTCAAACATAATCTGATAAGTGTTGATCAATTGACGCAGAAATGATACAACGTTATATTTGAGGGAAAAGAGTGTGTTATTTATGACAAACCCCCAAGCAAGAAGCTGATAGCAAAGGTGCAGATGACGAGGAATAGACTCTTTCCTCTAATTATGAACTACAACGATCATGTTAGTTATTTTATAGTTTAAAGTTATAATGATTACTGGTTATGGCACTTTCGGTTTGGACACTTGCATTTTTCCGATTTAAGATTGTTGTAGCAGAAACAAATGGTTAGAGGCTTGCCTCTCATCAAAGAACCTGCTAGTACTTGTTATCGTTGCATATTTGGAAGGAAACATTGTGAAATTTTCCTGAAGGGATTTTCATACAGATCAAAGAAACCACTTGACTTGGTGCATACAGACTTGTGTGGACCTATGAGGACACAATCAATTGGTGGAAGTTGTTACTTCCTCACTTTTATTGAAGACTGTAGCAAAAGGACTTGGGTTTATTTCTTGAAGATGAAGTCTGAAACCTTTGCAAAGTTCAAAGATTTCAAAGCCTTAGAAGAGAACGAAAGTGATCGTTAGATCAAGGTATTGAGATCATATCGTGGTGGAGAATATGATTCGAAATCATTCCATAAGTACTGCAAATAACATGCAATCAGAAGATAGTTTAAAACTGTATACACACTGCACTAGAATGGTGTATCAAAGAGAAAAAATAGAACAATCATGAACATGACAAGGAGAATGCTGAAAGCAAGAAACTTGTCTAATGAGTATTGGGCAGAAGAAATTGCATGTGTTGTTCATGTGATAAACAAATCTCTTAAAAAGAGTGTGATGAACAGAGTACCTGAAGAAGCATGGTCAGGTATGTTATGGAGTGTATCTCATTTCATATTTTTTGGATGTGTAGCCTATGCACATGTGTCTAAGCAGATAAGAGGAAAATTAGATGATCAAAGTGAAAAATGCATATTTACTAGTTATAGTGAGCACTCAAAAGCTTACAAATTTTATAACCGTGTCACCAGGAAGACAATAATTAGCAGAGATGTTGTGTTCAAAGAACAAGAGTAATGGAATGGGACTGTAGGCAAAAAAATCGATGCAAAATCACCATTGATGGAAGAGGATGATGTAGTAGAAAAGGAGCAGCAATAATCAAAAGAGCAGACACCAACCAGAGTTACACCAGCAATGACTCCAATATTTTCAGAGCATCATGGAAGCATATTAATAGACCAAAATTCTCCAATCAGCCAATTAGTTAATGAATCAAACAATGGTAAGAAACATATGATAAGTTTAAAAGATATTTATAATGATTTGGATGTTAGTTCAAATTTTGCATTGTTGGCATTCCAACCTTCTTCGTTTGAATCAGAAATCAGAGATGAAAATTGGGTGCAAGCCATGGATGAAGAGATTGATTATATTCAAAATAATGACACATGGAATTTGGTTAATTTTCCAAAAGATAAAAACCTCATTGGTGTGATGTGGTTGTAGAAGACAAAGTTGAATGAGAAAGGTGAAATTGACATATTTAAAGAAAGATTTGTAGCAAAAGGATTCTCGTAGCAACGGGGAATGGACTTTGGAGAAACATTTGATCCGATAGCGAGTTTGGTTACTGTAAGAGCAGTTCTAGAGACATCAGCTCAAAACAAGTGAAAACTATATTAAATAGATGGTAAATCAGCCTTCTTCAATGGAAATATAGAAGAATAAATTTATGTGCAACAAACTCCAGGATATGAAGTTGAAGGTAAAGAAGATAAAGTTTACAAGTTTAAAAGAGCACTCTATGGACTGAAACAAGCACCTAGAGCATGGTATAGAAAAATTGACAGTTACATGATTAAGAATGGATTTGCAGAAGCAGCATTGAGCCAACCTTGTATACAAAGGTAAATGAGTAAGGACAAATTCTGATTGTTTGAATAGATGTTGATGATATCATTTTTACAGGTGATATTGAGTCAGATAAGTTTAAAGAAGCCATGATGAAATAATTTGAGATGACAGATCTTGGTCTCAAGTTATATTTTCTTGGCATTGAAGTTGAGAAATCTCAAAAAGGAATTTTTATTTATCAAAATAAATATGCAAGAGATTTGCTGAAAAGATTCAGGATGGATAACTGCAAACCTGTACCTATACCAGTTGTAACAATTACAAAGTTAAGTAAGGATGATGAAGGATTATATGTCAATCCAAGTCTGTTCAAAAGATTAGTTTGTAGCCTCATGTATCTCACAGCTAAAAGACCAAATATTACGCAAGGAGCGAGTTTGATTTCCATATTTATGGAGACTTCAAAAGACACGCATTGGAGTGTTGGAAAAAGAACTCTGAGATACATAGCATGAACTAGAGATTATGGCATGATGTATGCAAGTACATAAAAGAAAGATTTGATTGGATACATAGATAGTGATTTTGCAAGCAGTTTGGATGATCGGAAGAGCACATTCGGTTATGTGTTTCATCTTGGTTCAGGTGTGATAGCATGGGCATCTAAGAAGCGGCCTATTGTGGCACTATCATCAGCAGAAGAAAAATATGTTGCAGCAACTTCATCATCATTTCAAGAAATATGGATAAGAAGAGTATTGGATGGACTCAAGTAGAAATAACAAGGATCAACAATGATATATTGTGACAACACATTAGCAATTGCACTATCCAAGAATAATGTGTTTCATTAAAAGAGAAAGCATATTGATACTGGATATCACTTTATTAGAGAACTTGTTAGCAATGGATAAGCTCACTTGAAGCCTTGTAAATCTCGTGATCAATTGGATAATATATTTACAAAGCCATTAGCAATATATGTGTTTGAGTTTCGCAAAAGGAACTTGGGTGTTATAAGTCTAGCTGAGACATAGACGAGCAGACATATTTGAGTTGTCATGAGTTAATGTTTTAGTTTAGCAGTCGTAATTAAGGGGGAGTGTTAAAATAGTAAATTGATTCCCGAATGCACAATTGGGAAATCAATTAAGAAAGTGTTGAGTTATTGAGTTGTGTGATAGATGAGTTTGGTAAATGAGTTAGAGAGTTAGTTAAGTGAGTGATGCTCAAGTCGAGTTATGTAAATGTGTGCATGTCAAGTTATTTAGGATAAATACTCTTCATCGGGTTCATTGTATTCATTGAGTGAGATTGAAGTTCATATGATTAATAGAAGAGCCGTAACTCGTGTATTTCATGTGTGAAACACTTGAGTTATTTTGTGTTTAATATCCTCTGCCTTTCCAACACAATCTAGGCTATAGCGACGCTATATTTTACTTCCGGAATTTTGGTTGTTACATGAATTACACCATATTCTTTTCTATATTCAAATATTACCTACATAGCTTTCACCTGATATATATAAATCTCAAGACTTGTACTATGAAAATCTTCTGAACCATTTTACTAGGAATACATATGTGTCTATAATTGGAAAAGGAAAAAGGGAAAAAAACATGGTTAGAGATGTCTGGTACATGTCCAGGGTTTCCTAATCCTCATAAATATATTTTTGTGAAATTAAACACCTCACAAATTACTCGTTCGTCTATCGCCACTCTTCCTTGTATAGTGAGACCTCATATTTGAGTAAGAGAACCCTGTTACACAACATTTTGTCAGCATCCTTGAAATCCCCATCCCGAACATTGGAGGCTCATTTATGTGACCAAAATAAAGTTTCATGCCTTGCAAATACCATCATTGCATCCCTTTCCATGATCTCAAAATTCCTTCCGTTGACAACATCTTGAACAGACCATCTGAAACACATGTTTTTGCCTTGGCGCTAGTAGACCATTATGTCCTTACGCCCATCAGGAAATTAACACTAGACCTCATGCCCATTGGCACTCCGTCCTAGTTAGCTACCCCTGCCAACCTATTTATGGAATGTTTTTTAAAAATAGAGGCAAAGTTTCCATCATAACAAACTTTGTGGGTGAGTCATCTAGAGTGGTTCGACTAAATAACCAGGGCCTTCCTCCTTTTTCCTCTTATTTCCCCCTTTTGGGGAAACCTCCGAAGGGATAAGGCCTCCCTTCCACTATTGTATGGATCCCAACCTCCTTCTCTCCCTCTATAAATACAAACATCTTCCATTGACATGCTAGTTGAACTAAACATATTATAGCTAAAACGCTGAAGAGATTTATATACATTTTGTGAGAAAATATAGAACAGAAGAGACCCTCATTGAGAGAGATTAGATTTGTGTCTTCATCCCATCCGAATTCCCTAACGATCCATCGAGAAACACTTCGACTGAACCCTGCTAAAGGAAGCAGCGACGTCAAGGCTCGGTTGTAACTCTTTCTTATATTAATACATATACATGACTTGTCTGGTTCCCATATTTCTTTATGTGTTTTATTTGATGAAATATTCTTAACCCTCCTTGACTAGTTAGTTGATTATGAATGAGATAATTGTTTTGTATGTTGCACTTGTTTGTTGATCTTCATGTACTATTCGAGCATTGTAGCAGAAGGTTTGTGACCCGTCAAAGCAGAGATCAAGAGGCCATAACCACCACATCCATGATAGCGTTGGACTCCAGTAGGTCAATCTACCCTATCATTTTCATTCATTAAATAAGGAACCTACACTTTAGCTTGTCCCTTTGTTACTAGACCCACTCTAGGGCTAGAGGGATCCTCTCTGTCTGCAGAGAGGATTTACCTTCATAAAAAATCGGTGACTCCACTGGGGATCAGTGTGAGTTTTTCGTTTCACACTTGTTAAGTCGACTTCATTCGTTGCATTGCTTGTTTGTCTTTTCTGACTTTTTTGATTATTTAGAAACCTCCTGTTCAGCACCAGAGTGTCATGATTGACCTCTGCTCATTGGTTTTCCCATTCACCCATAGATATTTGGTTTGGAGAGATTTTGTCTGAACAGTCAACCCAATTGGCGCTGGTTTATTTTTTTGCAGTAGCGCCAACCCCTGTTTGGCATGGATTACCGCCTTACAGTCACACCGAACCCTCTAGGGTTTGGTTTGACCTCCCTGTTGAGTTTTTGGTCAGTTGTGCTTGAATTTGGTTTTTTTTTTGTTTGAAATTGGTCTTTTACGAGTTTCTTTGACTATTTTAGGCTTCCTCTTCTCAGCTGTTTGTCTATTTTTCTATCAGTGCAGTTCGTAGCCCTAGGGTTCTAGGTGTCTTTCACTCACTAATCCTTCTGGTTGAAGGTCAAGTATTTTGGTTTTTATCAATTCAATTCCTTGGTCAGTTGCCTAAGTCTTTCTTTATCCTTTGATTTTTGGTTTGTTGAATGATTACTTTGTGTTCATTTGACTCTCCATCTCTTCGTTTTCGAGCATAGATTACATTACCCATTTTGGGTCATTTAGAAGGCTTTTAGTTTGTTGGAAAGAGTGTGTCATTAGTTTTAGTGTTTTTTGTGTTTGTATTGCTTTGATTGAATCATCCAGTTTAGCTCTCTTTATTTGCAATACTCAGAACTAGTGTTTGCTTTTTTTTTAATGTAATTAGTGCACTGTGTGCTTCATTTCATTGAAAAATTAAAAAAATTATTTGCATCCTTTCATTTGCATTGGAAATGAAAAAGTCTTTCGCATAACTAGTGCTTGCACCTAGGAAAGAGTTTTTGTTTCTCTTTTTATTGTATTAGATGCATTAGGAGACTTCTTTGTATGTTTTCTATGTTTTCTTCTTTCCGGAATATCTCTATCATTTTTTTAGTTAGCATTCATCAAATGGAAAATGGTGTTCTATTGCATATAGCTTGCATTTAAAGAATTCGAGATCACAATTCGGTAGGGCATTGAAACTGAAACACTAATTCAAGATAAACTATAAAATAAATTGAATTAACCTAAGGAAACATTGTAACCTAATGAAAACATTTTAGTGGTCTAGGGTAGAAACATGTTCTGATGTCTTAAAACCTAGTAGCTTTCATTCGCCATCTGGCTTTAGACAATGCTAGTACAGACTTGTGCTCCCCGTACCGTTGAGTATATAAAGGGAGACCCCATTAGGTTCAAATCCTTTATCCATAGGAAGCCAAGTCTACAGCCTTGTAACCGTGATACACCGAACACAGCATTCGGGGAGACTACCTGCACGTACATCAAGTCCTTGGTAATTTCTCTTTCATTTGATCACCAAGGTGTATATGGCAGTTCCTAGAAAATTCGTACACCCTATTGCTTAGATTACCTGAGTAGTCATTTTGGTCTTTTTGTGACTCTCTAAAAAGTGAAAAGATCATCGAGAAGTTGTCCGTTCACGCTCGTTTTAACTTGAAAGTGATAGAGTCACCTTTTTCCTACTTCGCGACTCTTAAATTATGAAACAGTAGACTTTTGTTTCAATGTCATGCCATGGGCACGCTTGTCTCCTCCCTTTTTCGCATGATCTATTTTCCACACCAAGGTCGGATTGTGACCATTGATCAGCTTTCATTCTTTGGTCCTGATGTGGCAACTGGCCCACCATTGTCTCTTATGAATCTTTATCCATCGGTTATGTCTTCCCTTCCACAGGTTAATTATGTGGCCACTTGTCCCATGCCCGCATTGAGTGATAGTGCCATTGTGCATTGTGTGCTAGGGGCATTGGGCACTGATTTCTGATATGTTGTTCTACCATCCAATGAGAACCTCTTAGAAGCCATAACTTCTTATTCAACATGATGAGTTGTCATCCGAGAAAATTTTGTTTTCTTCTGTCAAGCTCCTTAAAAAATGAAACAAAGTCGTCGGAGCATAGTTTGTTTTGTTATGTCAAGCTCCTTAGAAAATGAAACAAAATCTTTTCAAGATAGTTCATCTTCTATGTCAACCTTGCTAAAAAATGAATTATATCTCATGAGGATAGTTATTTTAATGTGTCAACCTCATTAAAACAATGAAACATGTTCCCATTCAATTCGCGTCTTTGCTAAGATCTCGTAAAATCCCAGTCGAGTCTTTATCTTGATCTTGTAATCGAACCTTCACTCCATCTGTTTTTCACTAACTAGAATGGACTACAACTTGGGGGGGCATGTATTCATATATTCAAAACACACGTTCTAAATAATAAAAGTAGACAATCTTCTCAAATAAAAAATTATCACATTCAAAAAAATAAAAATAAAACCGTGTCATAATTATATTGCTCCATTCTCATTGAGATAACGAATATTCCATGTTGCCACAGTGAGAAATCAGTAAGATTGTATTTTTCTTTCCACATTAGATGCAAAGTGCAAAGTTTTCATTGTAGAATTAAAGTTGGTGCAAATTTTTCTTTGTAGGATTAAAGTTGAATTCATAGTTTGGAAATATGGAAACATCCATAGTTGTCTTATGTCATGGGTGCGCTTGTCTCCTCCCTCCTTCGCGTGATTTGTTTTCCACACAAAGGTCAGATCGTGACCATTGATTAGCTTTAATTCTTTGGTCCTGATGTGGTGGCTGGCCCACCATCGTCTCTTCCAGATCTTTATCCACTAGTTGTGTCTTCCCTGCCACAGGTTAATTATGTGGCCACTTTTCCAATGCTCGCATTCAGTGATAGTGCCATTGTGCATCGTGTGCTGGGGGCATTGGGCCCTGATTTTCGAGATGTTGTTCTACCATCCGATGAGAACCTCTTGGAAGCCATGACTTCTTATTCAACACGATGAGTTTTCATCGGAGAAAATTTCATTTTCTTGTGTCAAGCGCCTTAAAAAATTAAACAAATTCATCGGAGCATAGTTCGTTTTCTTGTGTCAAGCTCCTTAAAAAATGAAACGAGGTCGTTTGAGGATACTTCATCTTCTATGTCAACCTCGTTAAAAAATGAATTAGATCTCACAAGGATAGTTCTTTTAATGTGTCAACCTCGTTAAAATAATGATCATGTTCTCGTTCAATTCGCGTCTTTGCTAAGATCTCGTAAAATCCCAGTTGAGTCTTTCTATTGATCTTGTAATTGAACCTTCACTCCATCCATTTTTCACTAACTAGGATGGACTGCAGCTTGTGGAGCAGTACCTCGAATTGAGTCACCATGCTGGGGGCATGCCCACTGTTCAAGCATAGTTTATCTTTGTTTCAAGCTTGTGTAAAAAGGAAACCAATCCCAAGCATAGCTTATCTTTTTTTCAAGCTTCTGTAAAAATGAAACCAATCCCAAGCAGAGTTTCCCATATTTTCAAGCTTGTGTAAAAATGAAATCATTCTTACTTTACCTCTCGTGATTGCCATTTTATCAGCCTCTTTTGTTAGATGTGCCTTGGTGTTCTCATTCCATCGTCATTGTCTGCTTGGTTGGTCATATGCCCTCAAGCTTGTTTTAAAAAATAATTGGGGTACTCGCCACAAATGGTGGGGTGAAATTTAACCACTTTTTGGTTTTGTTAGTAGTATGTCGCTCTTGAACATGACACTCGTTTGCATTCGTGTCATGTTGGGGATATCTCATTTCGTCATTTTTTCCTTCATGGGTTTGGGTAATCTGTTTTGACCTCTCATCTTCTCTTTGCCACGTAATCATGACCTTAGATCCCTTTGATGTCGAATACTTCCAAATCCAGAGTCGTGTCACTGATATGTTCAAGAGAAGTTTTTCCTTTGTAGTTTTCAACCTTCCTCTGATTCTCTGTTTAGTCCTGATTCATTATCATTATATTCCTCTATCTCATGTCAATGATATGAGAAAAATTATGGCCCTCCTTCGATCAGATCGCTTCCTGTCGACTTCAGCTCTTTATCCAGGAAGTTGATGTAGAGACTCCCTACTGGTACCTTGGAGCCTACATGTCTCAATGGCAATTTATTCGCATTCGACAATAGGTCCACATCATTGGCCTTCGATCAAGTGATTATGCGAGTGTTCGATGCTAGATCATTTTTCACATTTCATGGATTGTACATGTTGTACGTTGAGAGCCATTGTCATTACTGGTAGTTTCTCTCGTGCTTGTTAACAACTTTCATCATTGCCTAGTAATCGGGTGATTTTCTTGCATGGTTGACTTCATCTCACATATTCGCATGCTTGAATTCGTACTTATTCGAGTCGATATGGAGTGTAATGTCCCAAATGGGGGAAATTTCTACCCCATCGGGAACATCTTAGATGTTCCTATTGTTTTTTTTTCCACCTCCGGGAGTATTAACAATCAACACTGAACTATTTCAGAGATTGACTGTAGGGAAATTTATTAGATATTTCATCTTCAAAAGGAATAATGAGATCCAGAGGCTACCTGGCCCACTAGTAGACTCTACCAATAGAACTTTTCAAGAGCTAATAATTCCCTTCAAGGAATTTCTGCACAGCTACCCAAGAGGACACTATATAAGGAAGCCAATGTGAAAAAAAGGCAGTCCAATGCTGGGATGCCTTGGAATACATCTGATACAAACTCCCTGCAGAATATAAGTCCAAATAAATAACCCTAAGGGGGTTACTCAGATCTCCCACCAACATGTGCACTGAAATAATGCCCAATGAGAAATCCTTCAGCAGCATTAAAACTTCAAGAAGTAGCAACAATGAAATAATGTCTCACATAATACAAGGAGAGTAAAATTCTGATATAGAAAGTGTAGCAGCAAATATTATATAAAATCCTTCAGGAAAATACCTCTCAAGGTGAGTACAAATCAGCCTCAAAGGAAGATATACATGCAATAAAGGAAATACACTGCTACATGATCCAGCTACTCTATAACTACGCAGTCCATACAGGAAAATGACTGGAATATGATATACAAGTGATGATACAGCAATAAGAGCTCAAATAAATATGGGGGAGCAAGATCTCAACCCCAGAAAACATTATTATAACAATCCTCCAATGGATTGGCTAAAATACATCAAACTGGAAAATGCCAGAGTAGCTGGGCAGCTACTACAGCTCAAATATAATACAATATTGGAGAGGATGGGAAATTTTGCAATGGATGTGCAAACCTGCTCTAGGTGGATATCGGTGGCCAACCACCTATTCCATTTGGACCAGCACCATCAATTCTTGCAGCTTTTCACATTCAGCACAACTTACTATTTTTAGCAGGTTTTCGGGTCCTCCACTCTCAGATCCGTTTTGGGGGTTTAATGATCTAGGTGGATATTGGTGGCCACCCACCTATTCCATTTGAACCCCCATCATCAGTTCTTTCAGTTTTCAAGTTGCAACAAAACTTACAATTTTTAGCAGTTTTTCAGGTCCTGAACTTCCAGAGCCGTTTTGAGGCCCTAAACGACGTTTTTTGGGTATCATTTTTACTAGCGAATTTGATCATTAAATTTGTCCCCAAAGTTGTGGTCCTCGGATATATCTTTATAACGAGCTATTGAGTGCATCAAACGAAGATCGGGTGCCAAAGTTACGCCCCCGGGAAGTTGAACCATCAATTTACCCAAATGGGCGCCCACAGTTTTGGCGCCTCATCTCCTACGGTTAGGTTTTTGGACGTTTCGGATTCTATATTATTTCTCAAAAATAAATAGGCCCTTAAGCCTCATTGTAACATAGTTCAGAGGTCTGTAGCCGTCACATCTCTTTTCAGAGATTCGCTACCAGCACCCTAGCTATTTTATTTCCATTATGTCTGTAAGCATATTTCTGTTATTAATGAAATGATGCATTATTTCCGCTGCATCTCTGTATTTATGGTTATGTGTTTATTCTGTTGTGTTCCTGCATAAATCCGGATCAGTGGTATCAGAGCAGGTCTGCTCTTTCTTTATTTTTCTTTGCATGTCCCCAACGCGGTCAGGGTATAAGGAGTTAGGGCTCGATCTGGTTGAACCCTTGCCAGATCATCCTCGCAAACCCCGACGACCTCCCATGGCGGAAGAAAAGAAAGATGAGGGAGCAAGAGATCCTATCAAAATACTACTCGAGGAGGCCCTCAAGAAACAAAGGAATGCGATGATGGATAACTTTGCTCAAATCCTTCAACGACTGCCCACATATGGCGCATCTGCATCCAACAATCACTCTGGAGGTGCCACTCCTTTCAAGGTACAGGTAAACTTTGACATTCCTATATTTGAAGGAAAAATAGATGCAGACGCCGTAGATAGATGGTTAAATTTGCTGGAAGGGTATTTCTCGGTCCATGACTTCTCTGACCGAGAAAATATTATTTTTGCACTCCTCAAAGCTGCCCCCCATGTCAAAGACTGGTGGAAAACCTACCGTGAGCAAGAGGGCGAAGGGGAACCCTCTCTGTTCTCCGCCACACCCACTTGGAATTCGTTCCAAGATGGCATCAAGGAACAATATTACCCCGTGGGGAGCTATGAGGACAAATACATCCAATGGACCACGCTGCGGCAATAAAAGGATCAAGATGTGCACGAACTGACGAATCTGTTGCATACCCTGCGCACAAAGTTGGGTATTAAAGATTCGGAGAGACATTTGGTGCTCAAGTACCGCGGCTGTCTGCACAAACACATTCAGGAGGAAATGGAGTTCCTCGACATTACATCACTTGGCACGGCATATCGCTATGGCGCCAAGATCGAGCAGAAATTTAAGCAGAAGAAGTGAGACTTTGGATCTGCAAATCTGAAAGGTGTCCCCGAACCGAAGAACAAGGGGCAAGGCCAAAGAAATGCAACTCAGAACAACACCAAAAATCCAAAGAAGGACACAGGGAAGTGTGACTTTCATAACAGCTCCACTCATAGCAAAAACGAGTGTCGGGCCAAACAGTCTTTGGTGGCCGAACTAAAGGCACCCGAATCAGATGCATTTTCTGATCCTGAGTTAGAACCAGACAAAGGCAATGACAAAGGGAAGTAGATCATTGATGCGGATCCCAGTGCCATTGTTGCCACCACCAAGATCCAGAAGGAGGGTCCAGAGGATCCAGAGGAGGGGGAGCGCCTCTTCCAGTCGCAGATGTGGGTCAAGGGTTCTCCGCTGCAATTTCTCGTCGATAGAGGAAGCCAAAAGAACCTCATTTCAGCAGAGGTCATGAAGCGGCTCAGCCTACCGACCATAGCACACCCACAACCATATACCATCGGGTGGCTCCACTGAGGGAGAGATCTCCGCATCTGCCAGCAGTGTCGCCTTCCATACAGTATCAAGCCATTCACGGATGAGGTATTGTGTGATGTTGCTCCTCTTGATGTAGATGATGTATTATTGGGCCAACCATACTTGTGGAGGCGACATGTTTTGTATGAGTCTAGGCCTCGTGCTGTTATTATTACTTTGGGAAATAACTTGTACAGAATACCAGAGGTAGTACTGCCTCCTGTCATCTCTTTGACTACTGCAAAACAACGCAGTAAGATTGTTTCCCAAACCAGGAAATTCATTTTCCTTACGACTCACTCACAGGCAAAGATGAATATTGTGGCCACAACCTCAAAACAAGGCTCCTGTGCACGGCTGCAGCAGATGGACAAAGTTATGGAGGAATACGATGACAATTTCTCCTCACTCATAAAGGTTCCTCTACACTATCAAGACAAGCACTCCATTGATTTGACTCCCAACGCACCACCGCCTGATGTTTCCATACATCCAGCAACTACACATACAGAATCCAAACATGTACTGTCTAAGGCTGATAAAGAAACCAAATTTACTAAATGCATCCAGCATGTCCACCCGCAGGTCCATGACATCTTCAAAACATCTAATACTCAGTTCAACAGAATTTGCCTCATCTCATGGAGGATCTCAACGCAATAGGGACCATTGCTTCCTAAGGAGGGAGGAATGATCCAGGTGGATATCGGTGGCCACCCACCTATTCCATTTGGACCAGCACCATCAATTCTTGCAGCTTTTCACATTCAGCACAACTTACTATTTTTAGCAGGTTTTCAGGTCCTCCACTCTCGGAGCTGTTTTGGGGGCTTAATGATCCAGGTGGATATTGGTGGCCACCCACCTATTCCATTTGAACCCCCATCATCAGTTCTTTCAGTTTTCAAGTTGCAACAAAACTTACTATTTTTAGCATTTTTTCGGGTCCTGAACTTCCGAAGCCGTTTTGAGGCCCTAAACGACGTTTTTTGGGTATCATTTTTACTAATTTGATCATCAAATTCGTCCCAAAAGTTGTGGTCCTCGAATAGTTCTTTCTAATGAGCTATTGAGCGCATCAAATGGAGATCGGGTGCCAAAGTTATGCCCCGGGGAAGTTGAACCACCAATTTACCCAAACGGACGCCCACAGTTTTGGCGCCTCATCTCCTACGGATAGGTTTTTGGACGTTTCAGATTCTACATTGTTTCTCAATAATAAATAGGCCCTCGAGCCTCATTGTAACACAGTTCAGAGGTATGTAGCCATCACATCTCTTCTCAGAGATTCGCTACCAGCACCCTAGCTATTTTATTTCCATTATGTTTGTAAGCATATTTCTATTATTAATGAAATGACTCATTATTTCCGCTGCATCTCTGTATTTATGGTTATGTGTTTATTCTGTTGCGTTCCTGCATAAATCCAAATCAGTGGTATCAGAGCGGGTCTGCTCTTTCTTTATTTTTCTTTGCATGTCCCCAACGCGATCAGGGTATAAGGAGTTAGGGCTCGATCTGGTTGAACCCTTGCAAGATCAGCCTCGCTAACCCCGACGACCTCCCATGGCGGAAGAAAAAACTGCTCGAGGAGGCCCTCGAGAAACAAAGGAACGTGATGATGGATAAATTTGCTCAAATCCTTCAACAACTACCCACATATGGCGCATCTGCATCCAACAACCACTCTGGAGGTGCCACTCCCTTCAAGGTATAGGTAAACTTTGAAATTCCTATATTTGAAGGAAAAATAGATGCAGACACCGTAGACAGATGGTTAAATTTGATGGAAGGTTATTTCTCGGTCCACGACTTCTCTGACCGAGAAAATATTATTTTTTCACTCCTCAAAGCTGCCCCCCATGTCAAAGACTGGTGGGAAACCTACCGTGAGCAAGAGGGCGAAGGGGAACACTCTCTGTTCTCCGCCACACCCACTTGGAATTCATTCCGAGACGACATCAAGGAACAATATTACCCTGTGGGGAGCTATGAGGACAAATACATCCAATGGACCATGCTGTGGCAACAAAAGGATCAAGATGTGCATGAACTGACGAATCTGTTCCATACCCTGTGCACAAAGTTTGGTATTAAAGATTCAGAGAGACATTTGGTGCTCAAGTACCGCGGCTGTCTGCACAAACACATTCAGGAGGAAATGGAGTTCCTCGACATTACATCGCTTGTCACGGAATATCGTTATGCCACCAAGATCGAGCAGAAATTAAAGCAGAAGAAGCGAGACTTTGGATCTTCAAATCTGAAAGGTGCCCCCGAACCAAAGAACAAGGGGCAAGTCCAAAGCAATGCGACTCAGAACAACACCACAAATCCAAATAAGGACACAGGGAAGTGGTGTGACTTTCATAAAAGCCCCACTTACAACACAAACGAGTGTCGGGCCAAACAGTCTTTGGTGGCCGAACTAAAGGCACCTGAATTAGATGCATTTTCTGATCCGGAGTTAGAAGCAGACAAAGGGAATGACAAAGGGAAGCAGATCATTGATGTGGATCCCAGTGCCATTGTTGCCACCACCAAGATCCAGAAGGAGGGTCTAGAGGATCTAGAGGAGGGGGAGCGCCTCTTCCAGTCGCAGATGTGGGTCAAGGGTTCTCAGCTGCAATTTCTCGTCGATAACGGACGCCAAAAGCACCTCATTTCAGTAGAGGTCATGAAGCGGCTCGGCCTACCGACCATAGCACACCCACAGCCGTATACCATCGGGTGGCTCCACCCAGGGAGAGATCTCCGCATCCGCCAGCAGTGCCACCTTCCATATAGTATCAAGCCATTCACGGATGAGGTATTGTGTGATGTTGCTCCTCTTGATGTAGCTGATGTATTATTGGGCCAACCATACTTGTGGAGGTGACATGCTATGTATGAGTCTAGGCCTCGTGCTGTTATTATTACTTTGGGAAATAACTTGTACAGGATACCAGAGGTAGTACTGCCTCCTGTCATCTCTTTGACTACTGCAAAACAACGCAGTAATATTGTTTCCCAAACCAGGAAATTCATTTTCCTTACGACTCACTCATAGGGAAAGACGAATATTGTGGCCACAACCTTGAAACAGGGCTCCTTTGCATGGCTGCAGTATATGGACAAAGTTATGGAGGAATACGATGACAATTTCTCCTCACTCATAAAGGTTCCTCTACACTGTCAGGACAAGCACTCCATTGATTTGACTCCCAACGCACCACCGCCTGATGTTGCCATACATCCTGCAACTACACATACAGAATCCAAACATGTACTGTCTAAGGCTGATAAATAAACCAAATTTACTAAACGCATCCAGCATGTCCACCCGCAGGTCCATGACATCTTCAATACATCTAATACTCAGTTCAACAGAATTTGCCTCATCTCATGGAGGATCTCAACGCAATGGGGACCATTTCTTCCTAAGGAGGGATGAATGATCCAGGTGGATATCGGTGGGCACCCACCTATTCCATTTGGACTAGCACCATCAATTCTTGCAGCTTTTCACATTCAGCACAACTTACTATTTTTAGCAGGTTTTCGGGTCCTCCACTCTCGGAGCCATTTTGGGGGCTTAATGATCCAGGTGGATATTCGTGGCCACCCACCTATTCCATTTGAACCCCCATCATCAGTTCTTTCAGTTTTCAAGTTGCAACAAAACTTACTATTTTTAGCAGTTTTTCGGGTCCTGAACTTCCGCAGCCGTTTTGAGGCCCTAAATGACGTTTTTTGGGTATTGTTTTCACTGGCGAATTTGATCTTCAAATTCGTTCTGAAAGTTGTGGTCCTCGGATAGATCTTTATAATGAGCTATTGAGCGCATCAAACGGAGATCGAGTGCCAAAGTTACGACCCCGGGAAGTTGAACCACCAATTTACCCAAACGGGCGCCCACAGTTTTGGCGCCTCATCTCCTATGGTTAGGTTTTTGGACATTTCGGATTCTACATTGTTTCTCAATAATAATTAGGCCCTCGAGCCTCATTGTAACACAGTTCAAAGGTCTATAGCCATCACATCTCTTCTCAGAGATTCGCTACCAGCACCCTAGCCGTTTTATTTCCATTATGTCTGTAAGCATATTTCTGTTATTAATGAAATGACGCATTATTTCCGCTGCATCTCTGTATTTATGGTTATGTGTTTATTCTATTGCGTTCCGGCATAAATTTGGATCAGTGGTATCAGAGAGGGTCTGCTCTTTCTTTTTTTTTCTTTGCATGTCCCCAACGCGGTCAGGGTATAAGGAGTTAGGGCTCGATCTGGTTGAACCCTTGCAAGATCAGCCTCGCAAACCCCGACGACCTCCCATGGCGGAAGAAAAGAAAGACGAGGGAGCGAGGTCCTATCAAAATAATGCGCGAGGAGGCCCTCGAGGAAACAAAGGAACGCGATGATGGATGCTTTTGCTCAGATCCTTCAACGGCTACCCACCGGCGGCGCATCTGCATCCAGCAGCCACTTTGGAGGCGCGACTCCTTTTAAGGTACAAGTAAATTTTGACATTCCCATATTTGAGGGTCAAATAGACGCAGATGCTGTAGATAAATGGTTGAATCTGTTAGAAGGATATTTCTCGGTTCATGACTTTTCAGACCGGGAGAAGATTATTTTTGTACTCCTCAAAGCTACCCCCCATGTTAAGGACTGGTGGGAAACCTACTGTGAGAACAAGGACCAGACAGAACCCTCTCTGTTCTCAGCCGTACCAACTTGGGGTCGTTCCAAGATGGCACTCCAAAGGAAAAATATTACCCCATGGAGCTTTGAGGACAAATACATCCAATGGACCACGATGTGGCAACAAAAGGATCAAGATGTGCACGAGCGAGCGAATACGTTCCATGCGGCTTTGCGCACAAAGTTGGGTATTAAATATTCGGAGAGACATTTGGTGCTCAAGTACGGCATTTGTCCCCAAACACATTCGGGAGGAAATGGAGTTTCCTCGACATTACATCGCTTGGCACGGCATATCGCTATGCGCAAGATCGAGAAGAAATTTAGCGAGCGGACTTTTTTGATGCGCAAATCTGGTGCCTAGAGCCAGAACGAGAGCGAGACGAAAGCAATGCGACTCAGAACAACACCACAAATCCAAAGAAGGACACAGGGAAGTGGTGTGAATTTCATAACAACCCCACTCACAGCACAAACGAGTGTCGGGCCAAATAGTCTTTGGTGGCTGAACTAAAGGCACCCGAATCAGATGCATTTTCTGATCCTGAGTTAGAACCAGACAAAGGCAATGACAAAGGGAAGCAGATCATTGATGCGGATCCCAGTGCCATTGTTGCCACCGCCAAGATCCAGAAGGAGGGTCCAGAGGATCCAGAGGAGGGGGAGCGCCTCTTCCAGTCGCAGATGTGGGTGAAGGGTTCTCCGCTGCAGTTTCTCGTCGATAGCGGAAGCCAAAAGAACCTCATTTCAGCAGACGTCGTGAAGCGGCTCGGCCTACCAACCATAGCACACCCGCAACCATATACCATTGGGTGGCTCCACCCAGGGAGAGATCTTTGCATCCGCCAGCAGTGCCGACTTCCATACAGTATCAAGCCATTCACGGATGAGGTATTGTGTGATGTTGCTCCTCTTGATGTAGCTGATGTATTATTGGGCCAACCATACTTGTGGAGGAGACATGCTGTGTATGAGTCTAGGCCTCGTGCTATTATTATTACTTTGGGAAATAACTTGTACAGGATACCAGAGGTAGTACTGCCTCCTGTCATCTCTTTGACTACTGCAAAACAACGCAGTAAGATTGTTTCCCAAACCAGGAAATTCATTTTCCTTACGACTCACTCACAGGGAAAGAAGAATATTGTGGCCACAAACTTGAAACAGGGCTCCCTTGCACGACTGCAGCAGATGGACAAAGTTATGGAGGAATACGATGACTATTTCGCCTCACTCATAAAGGTTCCTCTACACTGTCAGGACAAGCACTCCATTGATTTGACTACCAACGCACCACCGCCTGATTTTGCCATACATCCTACAACTACACATACATAATCCATACATGTACTGTCTAAGGCTAATAAAGAAACCAAATTTACTAAACGCATCCAGCATGTCCACCCGTAGGTCCATGACATCTTCAATACATCTAATACTCAGTTCAACAGAATTTGCCTCATCTCATGGAAGATCTCAACGCAATGGGGACCATTGCTTCCTAAGGAGGGAGGAATGATCCAGGTGGTTATCGGTGGCCACCCACCTATTCCATGTGGACCAGCACCATCAATTCTTGCAGCTTTTCACATTCAGCACAACTTACTATTTTTAGCAGGTTTTCGGGTCCTCCACTCTCGGAGCCATTTTGGGGGCTTAATGATCCAGGTGGATATTGGTGGCCACCCACCTATTCCATTTGAACCCCCATCATCAGCTATTTCAGTTTTCAAGTTGCAACAAAACTTACTATTTTTAGCAGTTTTTTGGGTCCTGAACTTTCGAAGCCGTTTTGAGGCCCTAAACGACGTTTTTTGGGTATCGTTTTTACTAGCGAATTTGATCATCAAATTCGTCCCGAAAGTTGTGGTCCTTGGATAGATATTTCTAACGAGATATTGAGCACATCAAACGGAGATTGGGTGCCAAATTTACGCCCCCGGGAAATTGAACCAATAATTTACCCAAACGGGCGCCCACAGTTTTGGTGCCTCATCTCCTACGGTTAGGTTTTTGGACGTTTCGGATTCTACATTGTTTCTCAATAATAAATAGGCCCTCGAGCCTCATTGTAACACAGTTCAGAGGTTTCTAGCCATCACATCTCTTCTCATAGATTCGCTACCAGCACCCTAGCTATTTTATTTCCATTATGTCTGTAAGCATATTTCTGTTATTAATGAAATGACGCATTATTTCCGCTGCATCTCTGTATTTATGGTTATGTGTTTATTCTATTGCGTTCTGGCATAAATTTGGATCAGTGGTATCAGAGCGGGTCTGCTCTTTCTTTGTTTTTCTTTGCATGTCCCCAACGCGGTCAGGGTATAAGGAGTTAGGGCTCGATCTGGTTGAACCCTTGCAAGATCAACCTCGCAAACCCCGACGATCTCCCATGGCAGAAGAAAAGAAAGTTGAGGGAGCCAGAGATCCTATCAAAATACTGCTTGAGGAGGCCCTCGAGAAACAAAGGAATGCGATGATGGATAACTTTGCCCAAATCCTTCAACGACTGCCCACATATGGCGCATCTGCATCCAACAACCACTCTGGAGGTGCCACTCCCTTCAAGGTACAGGTAAACTTTGAAATTCCTATATTTGAAGGAAAACTAGATGCAGACGCCGTAGACAGATGGTTAAATTTGCTGGAAGGGTATTTCTCGGACCATGACTTCTCTGACCGAGAAAAGATTATTTTTTCACTCCTCAAAGCTGGCCCCCATGTAAAAGACTGGTGGGAAACCTACCGTGAGCAAGAGGGCGAAGGGGAACCCTCTCTGTTCTCTGCCACACCCACTTGGAATTTGTTCCGAGATGGCATCAAGGAACAATATTACCCCATGGGGAGCTATGAGGACAAATACATCCAATGGACCACGCTGCGGCAACAAAAGGATCAAGATGTGCACGATCTGACGAATCTGTTCCATACCCTGTGCACAAAGTTGGGTATTAAAGATTCGGAGAGACATTTGGTGCTCAAGTACCGCAGCTGTCTACACAAACACATTTAGGAGGAAATGGAGTTCCTCGACATTACATCGCTTGGCATGGCATATCGCTATGCCGCCAAGATCGAGCAGAAATTTAAGCAGAAGAAGCGAGACTTTGGATCTGCAAATCTGAAAGGTGCCCTCGAACCGAAGAACAAGGGGCAAGGCCAAAGAAATGCGACTCAGAACAACACCACAAATCCAAAGAAGGACACAGGGAAGTGGTGTGAATTTCATAACAGCCCCACTCACAGCACAAACAAGTGTCGGGCCAAACAGTCTTTGGTGGCCGAACTAAAGGCACCCGAATCAGATGCATTTTTTGATCCTGAGTTAGAACCAGACAAAGGCAATGACAAAGGGAAGCAAATCATTGATGCATATCCCAGTGCCATTTTTGCCACCACCAAGATCTAGAGGGAGGGTCCAGAGGATCAAGAGGAGGAGGAGCGCCTCTTCCAGTCGCAGATGTGGGTGAAGGATTCTCTGCTGCAATTTCTCGTCGATAGCGGAAGCCAAAAGAACCTCATTTCAGCAGAGGTTGTGAAGCGGCTCAGCCTACTGACCATAGCACACCCACGGCCATGTGCATGGGCAATCCCACGAGGAGAGATCTACTGCATCACTTGTGGTCCCGCCTTCATCTGGCATGACCATTCCCTCGGATGAGGTATTGTGTGATGTTTCTCCTCTTGATGTAGAAGTTGTATTATGGGTAACCATAAACGAGATACGACATCTGTGTATGATTCTAGGCCTCGTGCTATTATTATTACTTATGGAAATAACTTTTATGCAATGATACAGAGGGACGTTCATACACGTATCTCTTTGATTGCGCAAAGTGCGCTCAGTAAGTTTTTAAACCAAAGGTATTTTCCCTTACGACTCACTCAGAGAGAAGATTATTGTGGCCACAACCTCGAGGGCTCCCTTGCACAAGCTGCCGGCGAGATGGACAAAGTTATGGAGATACGATGAGCAATTCTCTCACTGTAAAGTTCCTGACAGCATCGGAACCAAGCACTCCATTGATTTGACTCCCAACACACCACCGCCTGATGTTTCCATACATCCTGCAACTACACATACAGAATCCAAACATGTACTGTTTAAGGCTGATAAAGAAACCAAATTTACTAAACGCATCTAGCATGTCCACCCGCAGGTCCATGACATCTTCAATACATCTAATACTCAGTTCAACAGAATTTGCCTCATCTCATGGAGGATCTCAATGCAATGGGTACCATTGCTTCCTAAGTAGGGAGGAATGATCAAGGTGGATATCGGTGGCCACCCACCTATTCCATTTGGACCAGCACCATCAATTCTTACAACTTTTCACATTCAGCACAACTTACTATTTTTAGCAGGTTTTCGGGTCCTCCACTCTCGGAGCCGTTTTGGGGGCTTAATGATCCAGGTGGATATTGGTGGCCACCCACCTATTCCATTTGAACCCCCATCTTCAGTTCTTTCAATTTTTAAGTTGCAACAAAACTTACTATTTTTAGCAGTTTTTCGGGTCCTGAACTTCCGGAGCCGTTTTGAGGCCCTAAACGACGTTTTTTGGGCATCGTTTTACTAGCGAATTTCATGGAATGAAATTCATCCTGAAAGTTGTGGTCCTCGGATAGATCTTTCTAATGAGTTATCGAGCGCGTCAAACGGAGATCGGATGCCAAAGTTATGCCCCCGGGAAGTTGAACCACCAATTTACCCAAATGGGCGCCCACAGTTTTGGCGCCTCATCTCCTATGGTTAGGTTTTTGGACGTTTCGGATTCCACATTGTTTCTCAAATAAATAGGCCCTCGAGCCTCATTGTAACACAGTTCAGAGGTCTGTAGCCACCACATCTCTTCTCAGAGATTCGCTACCAGCACCCTAGCTATTTTATTTCCATTATGTCTGTAAGCATATTTCTGTTATTTGATATTAATGAAATGATGCATTATTTCCACTGCATCTCTATGTTTATGGTTATTTCTATATTCTGTTGCGTTCCTGTGTAATTCTGGATCAGTGGTATCAGAGCGGTCTACTCTTTCTTTGTTTTTCTTTGCATGTCCCCAATGCGGTCAGGGTATAAGGAGTTAGGGCTCGATCTGGTTGAACCCTTGCAAGATCACCCTCGCAAACCCCAATGACCTCCCATGGTGGAAGAAAAGAAAGATGAGGGAGCAGGAGATCCTATCAAAATATTGCTCGAGGAGGCCCTGGAAACAAAGGAACGCGATGATGGATAACTTTGCTCAAATCCTTCAACGACTACCAAGATGGTATCTGCATCCAACAACCCTGCGGTGCCCATCCATGCAAAATTACGGGTAAACTTTGACACTCCTATCTTGAAGGAAAATTAGTGACCTTATGACAGATGGCACTGGTACTCGAAGGGTATTTCTGAGTCCTGACTTCTCGGCAAGAGAAAGATTATTTGCACTCCTCAAAGCTGCCCCCCATGTCAAAGACTGGTGGGAAACCTACCGTGAGCAAGAGGGCGAAGGGGAACCCTCTCTGTTCTTCGCCACACCCACTTGGAATTCGTTCCGAGATGGCATCAAGGAACAATATTACCCCGTGGGGAGCTATGAGGACAAATACATCCAATGGACCACGCTGCAGCAACAAAAGGATCAAGATGTGCACGAACTGACGAATCTGTTCCATACCCTGCGCACAAAGTTGGGTATTAAAGATTCAGAGAGACATTTGGTGCTCAAGTACCGTGGCTGTCTGCACAAACACATTCAGGAGGAAATGGAGTTCCTCGACATTACATCGCTTGGCATGGCATATCGCTATGCCGCCAAGATCGAGCAGAAATTTAAGCAGAAGAAGCGAGACTTTGGATCTGCAAATCCGAAAGGTGCCCCCGAACCGAAGAAAAAGGGGCAAGGCCAAAGCAATGCAACTCAAAACAACACCACAAATCCAAACAAGGACACAAGTAAGTGGTGTGAATTTCATAACAGCCCCACTCACAGCACAAACGAGTGTCGGGCCAAACAGTCTTTGGTGGCCGAACTAAAGGCACCCGAGTCAGATGCCTTTTCTGATCCTGAGTTAGAACCAGACAAAGGCAATGAAAAAGGGAAGCAGATCATTGATGCGGATCCCAGTGCCATTGTTGCCACCACCAAGATCCAGAAGGAGGGTCCAGAGGATCCAGAGGAGGGGGAGCGCCTCTTCCAGTCGCAGATGTGGGTAAAGGGTTCTCCGCTGCAATTTCTCGTCGATAGCAGAAGCCAAAAGAACCTCATTTCAGAAGAGGTCATGAAGCGACTCGGCCTACCGACCATAGCACACCCACAGCTGTATACCATCGGGTGGCTCCACCCAGGGAGAGATCTCCACATCCGCTAGCAGTGCCGCCTTCCATACAGTATCAAGCCATTCACGGATGAGGTATTGTGTGATGTTGCTCCTCTTGATGTAGCTGATGTATTATTGGGCCAACCATACTTGTGGAGGCGACATGCTATGTATGAGTCTAGGCCTCGTGCTGTTATTATTACTTTGGGAAATAACTTGTACAGGATACCAGAGGTAGTACCGCCTCCTGTCATCTCTTTGACTACTGCAAAACAACGCAGTAAGATTGTTTCCCAAACCAAGAAATTCATTTTCCTTACGACTCACCCACAGGGAAAAAAGAATATTGTGGCCACAACCTCGAAACAGGGCTCCCTTGCACGGCTGCAGTAGATGGACAAAGTTATGGAGGAATACGATGACAATTTCTCCTCACTCATAAAGGTTCCTCTACACTGTCAGGACAAGCACTCCATTGATTTGACTCCCAACGCACCACCGCCTGATGTTGCCATACATCCTGCAACTACACATATAGAATCCAAACATGTACTATCTAAGGATGATAAAGAAACCAAATTTACTAAACGCATCCAACATGTCCACCCGCAGGTCCATGACATCTTCAATACCTCTAATACTTAGTTCAACAGAATTTGCCTCATCTCATGGAGGATCTCAACGCAATGGGGACCATTGCTTCCTAAGGAGGGAGGAATGATCCAGGTGGATATCGGTGGCCACCCACCTATTCCATTTGGACCAGCACCATCAATTCTTGCAGATTTTCACATTCAGCACAACTTACTATTTTTAGCAGGTTTCCGGGTCCTCCACTCTCGGAGCCGTTTTGGGGGCTTAAAGATCCAGGTGGATATTGGTGGCCACACACCTATTCCATTTGAACCCCCATCATCATTTCTTTCAGTTTTCAAGTTGCAACAAAACTTACTATTTTTAGCAGTTTTTCGGGTCCTGAACTTCCGGAGCCGTTTTGAGGCCCTAAACGACGTTTTTTGGGCATCGTTTTACCAGCGAATTTCATGGAATGAAATTCGTCCTGAAAGTTGTGGTCCTCGGATAGATCTTTCTAACGAGCTATTGAGCGCATCAAACGGAGATCGGGTGCCAAAGTTACGCCCCCGGGAAGTTGAACCACCAATTTACCCAAACGAGCGCCCACAGTTTTGGCGCCTCATCTCCTACGGTTAGGTTTTTGGACATTTCGGATTCTACATTGTTTCTCAATAATAAATAGGCCCTCGAGCCTCATTGTAACACAGTTCAGAGGTCTGTAGCCATCACATCTCTTCTCAGAGATTCGCTACCAGCACCCTAGCTATTTTATTTCCATTATGTATGTAACCATATTTCTGTTATTAATGAAATGACGCATTATTTCCGCTACATCTCTGTATTTATGGTTATGTGTTTATTCTGTTGCGTTCCTGCATAAATCTGGATCAGTGGTATCAGAGCGGGTCTACTCTTTCTTTGTTTTTCTTTGCATGTCCCCAACGCGGTCAGGGTATAAGGAGTTAGGGCTCGATCTGGTTGAACCCTTGCAAGATCAGCCTCGCAAACCCCGACGACCTCCCATGGCGGAAGAAAAGAAAGACGAGGGAGCAGGAGATCCTATCAAAATACTGCTCGAGGAGGCTCTCGAGAAACAAAGGAACGTGATGTTGGATAACTTTGCTCAAATCCTTCAACGACTGCCCACATATGGCGCATCTGCATCCAACAGCCACTCTGGAGGCGCCACTCCCTTCAAGGTACAGGTAAACTTTGACATTCCTATATTTGAAGGAAAAATAGATGCAGATGCCATAGACAGATGGTTAAATTTGTTGGAAGGGTATTTCTTGGTCCATGACTTCTACGTAGAGAAAGATTATTTTCACCCTCAAAGCGCCCCATGTCAGCCCAGGAGGAGGAAACCTCGATGAGCAAAGGGTGAAGGGGAGCCCTGCGCTCCACACCCACTTGGAATTCGTTCCGAGACGGCATCAAGGAACAATATTACCCTGTGGGGAGCTATGAGGACAAATACATTCAATGGACCACGCTGCGGCAACAAAAGGATCAAGATGTGCACGAACTGACGAATCTGTTCCATACCCTGCGCACAAAGTTGGGTATTAAAGATTCAGAGAGACATTTGGTGCTCAAGTACCGCGGCTGTCTGCACAAACACATTCAGGATGAAATGGAGTTCCTCGACATTACATCGCTTGACACGACATACGCTGTACATGCAGATCAGCATTTAGCGAGAAGAAGCGAGACTTTGGATCTCTCGTACGAAGGTGCTTTGAACCGAAGAACAATGGGCAGGGCCAAAAATGCGACTCGAACAACACCACAAATCCAGAAAAGGACTGAGGGAAGTGGTGTGAATCCTGTATGACCCACTCACAGCACAAACGAGTGTCGGGCCAAACAGTCTTTGGTGGCTGAACTAAAGGCACCCGAATCAGATGCATTTTCTGATCCTGAGTTAGAACGAGACAAAGGCAATGACAAAGGGAAGCAGATCATTGATGCGGATCCCAGTGCCATTGTTGCCACCACCAAGATCCAGAAGGAGGGTCTAGAGGATCCAGAGGAGGGGGAGCGCCTCTTCCAGTCGCAGATGTGGGTGAAGGGTTCTCCGCTGCAGTTTCTCGTCGATAGTGGAAGCCAAAAGAACCTCATTTCAGCAGACGTCGTGAAGCGGCTCGGCCTACCAACCATAGCACACCCGCAACCGTATACCATTGGGTGGCTCCACCCAGGGAGAGATCTCCGCATCCGCCAGCAGTGCCGACTTCCATACAGTATCCAGCCATTCACGGATGAGGTATTGTGTGATGTTGCTCCTCTTGATGTAGCTGATGTATTATTGGGCCAACCATACTTGTGGAGCGACATGCTATGTATGAGTCTGAGCCTCGTCTTTATTATTATTACCCAGAAATATAACATCCAGATGGAAGGGCGTAGCCTCCTGCCATCTCTTTGACTACTGCAAAACAACGCAGTAAGATTGTTTCCCAGACCAGGAAATTCATTTTCCTTACAACTCACTCACAGGGAAAGAAGAATATTGTGGCCACAACCTCGAAACGGGGCTCCCTTTCACGGCTGCAGCAGATGGACAAAGTCATGGAGGAATACGATGACAATTTCTCCTCACTCATAGAGGTTCCTCTACACTGTCAGGACAAGCACTCCATTGATTTGACTCCCAATGCACCACCACCTGATGTTGCCATACATCCTGCAACTACACATACAGAATCCAAACATGTACTGTATGAGGCTGATAAAGAAACCAAATTTACTAAACGCATCCAGCATGTCCACCCGCAGGTCCATGACATCTTCAACACATCTAATACTCAGTTCAACAGAATTTACCTCATCTCATGGAGGATCTCAACGCAATGGGGACCATTGCTTCCTAAGGAGGGAGGAATGATCCAGGTGGATATCGGTGGCCACCCACCTATTCCATTTGGACTAGCACCATCAATTCTTGCAGCTTTTCACGTTCAGCACAACTTACTATTTTTAGCAGGCTTTCGGGTCCTCCACTCCCAAAGCCGTTTTGGGGCCTTAATGATCCAGGTGGATATTGGTGGCCGCCCACCTATTCCATTTGAACCCCCACCATCAGTTCTTTCAGTTTTCAAGTTGCAACAAAACTTACTATTTTTAGCAGTTTTTCGAGTCCTGAACTTCCGGAGTCGTTTTGAGGCCCTAAATGACGTTTTTTGGGAAAACGGAGAGCAACATGGGTCCATGGACCGATGTTGCTCGTTCAAAAATTGTACTCCTTGGATGGATCTTTCTAACGAGCTATTGAGCGCGTGAAACGGAGATCAGATGCCAAAGTTAGGCCCCCGGGAAGTTGAACCACCAATTTACCCAAACGGGCACCCACAGTTTTGGCGCCTCATCTCCTACGGTTAGGTTTTTGGACGTTTCAGATTCTACATTGTTTCTCAACAATAAATAGGCCCTCGAGCCTCATTGTAACACAGTTCAGAGGTCTATAGCCATCACATCTCTTCTCAGAGATTCGCTACCAGCACCCTAGCTATTTTATTTCCATTATGTCTGTAAGCATATTTCTGTTATTAATGAAATGACGCATTATTTCCGCTGCATCTCTGTATTTATGGTTATTTGTTTATTCTGTTGCGTTCCTAGATAAATCCGGATCAATCGATATCTACACATACTTGTTTTATAACTTTGGTCAAGATTCAATAAAATATATTTCAAAAGAAATAAAAAATATATTTCCTCGGTAAGTGGAGGTGTACATGAAGCTTTTATTGTGCTAATTCTGCACATCCACCCTCAGGTACAATGAAAGATTCAACGTTAAATTTATATCTGTGCACTTTCTTCATATATAATATTGTTGAGTTTTTGTGTCACTTCGATTCTATGTTTACTTGATAAATTTTCAAAGATGTTGTATGTTTTAATATTGTATTTTAAATTGAGTTAATTTTATTGTGCAAAGTGTAGAGATGCCATAAAATGTAGGATTTATCCCATTCTCCAGCACTTTGCATAATGAAAAATATATCTTGAAATGCACACATTTTGAGATTCATCACAATGAAATGTTCTTATAGACTTGTTGGATTTTTAATATTGCTCAGTTCTTGTCTAGGCTCTATTTATTCTAACTACTTAATATGAATTTCACATAAGCCACTTAAAAATTTTGTATATCTTCTACATTTTAGTGCAACTGCATATGTAAGAGTTCATATTTCATTGTGCGAAGTGTAAAGGTGCAGAAGAAGCTTTCATTGTATGAAATGTGAAGATGCAGCTTGCATAAAAAATTACATAAACTTAGTAAAAAAATGACTAACTTGCATAAATGATGGGTATCCATAGCCTAATGACAGTGTAGTAGAAATGCTCTAATGAACGTTGAGAAAACTTTTTTGAAGGAAAATAGAAAGACGAATAAAAATTTTCTCGGCATTATTCGAAAAGGCTTAAGTGACATCACATTTCCAAAGGTTTCAAGTTCAAAGTCTTCAAAGAAGGCTTGGGACACTTCTGAAACATTTTATCAAGGTGTATCCAAAGTGAAGAATGTAAAGTTACAAAATTTGAGGGGATATTTTGAGAATACAAAAAAGAAATATAGTGATATTGTGGATAGATTTATGACTCAATTCATGACCATTGTGAATAAATTCAGACAATATGGTGATGACATCTCATATAAGAGAATGATTGACAAATCCCTTTGAATCTTTCCTAAGAAATTTGAAGTAGTGGTTGTATCCATAGAAGAGTTTAAATACACTAATTGAATGTAAATTGATGCATTGACTAGTTCTTTGGTTGAATTTGAATCTATGCTTAGAATATATGATGATAATCCATTAGAGTATGGCTTTAAAACTCAACTACAACTTACTAAATGAAGAAGAAGAGGAAGGTCAGGTAGAAAATGAAGAGGAGGAAGAATAATTGATTAAATAGACAACAAAAATAGTTTTAAATATGAGGAGAAATATCAATAGTACCATTTTAATTAAGGGCTTGGGGATAAACAATAGAACCTGGTGCGAGAAAAGTCAAAAGTATGATAAGTCAAAGGTACAATGTTATTATTGCAAAACGTATTGTCATTTTCTAACAAGTGTTGGAAGAAGTAGGTAGATGCTAACAAACACCTTGCACACATTACATAGGAGTTTGAAGATAATAAAAAACCTATGTTTTTTTACCCATAATGTAACCCAAGAACATTCAAATGATGTTTGGTTTTAGGATAGTGGGTGCAAAAATCACATATTTGGAAACTTAGATTTGTTTTCAATCCTAGACTGTAGTATTCAATTTGAGGTAAAGTTAGGCAATGATAATAGGTATGTGCTAAAGGTAAAGGAGTAGTTGATGTATATACTAGAAATGGTGAAAGAAGAACAATCAATGATGTGTACTTTGTACCTAGTTTCAAATGCAATTTGTTGAGTGTTGGACAAGTAAAAGAGAAAAGATACAAAGTGTTCTTTAAGAACAAGGCATGTAAATGATTGATAATTTTCCAAGAAGGTAATGGAAAGGGTGGACATGACAAAAAAATAGGATGTTTCCAATTATAATGAGAAAGAAATTATTTGACTCTTTGAATGCTTATAAAACTAAGGGTTTGGATGAATCTTGGTTATGGGATTTAAGATATGGTCATTCAAATTTTGGTGGTTTGGATTTGATAGAAAAGAAGTATATGGTAAAAGGGTTGCATGATATTCAACAACTTGTAAGCACATGTGAGAGTTGTATACTAACAAAGCATCATAGAGAGAAATTTGTATCTGGAGTTGTATATAGGGCGAAAGCTCCATTGGAGATTGTACAAACATATTTGTGTGGACCGATACAAACAAATTCAATGCCTACTAATGTTTATTTATTAAATTTTATTAATGATTATAGTCGAGAAACATGGGTTTATCTTCTATTTTTTTTTTTTTTGAAGATTTTAGTGTATTCAAAAAGTTTGAAGTCATGGTTTAAAAGGAAAGTGGAAAATATATTAATGTTTTAAGATAATAGAAAGATGGTGAACATATGCTAAATAATTTCATGGAGTTTTTTTGATATCATTGAATCAAGACAATCTACTACAAGTTATATTTCACAATAGAATGGAATGCCTAAAAATAAGAATCGAACCATTATGAATATGGCTCGAAGAATGTTGAAGGAAAAGCATCTACCATATGAATATTAGGAAGAAGAAGTTATATGTTTAGTTTGTATTTTCAATAGGAGTCTGAATAAGAGTGTGAATGACTGATTTCCCAAAGACACTTGGAGTGGCAATAGTTATAGTATAACCCATTTGAGACTTTTCAGGTGTGTGGCTTACACACATGTACCTATAGAGATGAGAACAAAGTTGGATGATAGAAGTGAGAAGTGTATATTTTTGGATACAGTGAAGGGTATAATTAATACACTCTGTCTCTATAATCCCATCACCAAGAAGGATATTATTAGAAGAAATGTTGAACTAACAGGTTTCGGATGGAAGCATAGATAAATCCATTGCAAAGAGGGTTTTATTCTCCCATGGAGATGATTTTGCAAATGAACAGGATGTACATGGTGGATAGTTAATTCCATATACACATACACCTGCTACAAGTACATTAGCAAAGGAATCACCATGAATTAGCTCATTACAATTCAAAATAACTAGAACTCAAGAATGTAAAAATAATATGATCAAAGGTATGTAATGAATGAAATCGCGTGTTACCTACATTAAGGAACATAATTAAACGTTAGAATGATTGAACTTTTAGAAAATTATATGAGTAGAACTATGAAATATATCAAGTTTCAATTTTTGCATTGTTTGGATATGACCATGTAAGTTTTGAAGAAGTTGTTAAAGAAGAAGTTTGTTGAAAGGCTATGGATGAAGAGATTGATGCGATAAAAAAAATAATACTTCCTATCTTGTAGATCTGTCTAAAGGAAAAAATAGTATAAGTGTTAAATGGATTTACAGGACTAAGTTAGGTGCTATAGATGAAGTTGAGAAACATAAAGAAAAACTGGTAGCTCAAGGGTTTAGTTAGCAACCAAACATTGATTATAATGAAAATTTTGCAGTTGTAGCTAGACTTGAAATAATAAGGATGGTGTTATCTATTGTAACACAAAATTATTGGAAAACTGATAATATAGATATTAAGTCTGCATTTTTAAATGGATTTCTGGAAGAAGAGGTTTATGTGAAGAAAATTGGGGATACTAAATTTTTATGGAAGTTTGGAAAAGATCAGTTTGCAAATATGTTTGCAAAACCCTTGCCAAAGGATTTGTTTCAAATTCACATGAAAAATATAGGGTTGTGTATGGCGTAACAACATTTTTAATATAACAACAAAATGTTGCATTTTTCTTGAAATAAATAAGGGTACAATGTCAGTATTAATATTTATTTCATTGGTGGCTAAAATCGTTGAGTTACCACGGCTCAGGTTGTTGAAATCTGAAGGGGAAACATGAAATCGTGAAGAGCTAGCACCGTCTCAACTCGTTGAAATCTAAAGCAATTGCACTGCCATCAAATTAATTTAAGCTTTCTGCTTTTGTCCAATTGATATTCGAAGGGGGGCAATTTCATTTTAAAAATGTGATTAACCAAATGAAAGTGATGTATAAATATGGATGAATGCAACAAAAGGAAGAACGTAGAGTAGTGGAATAAAAACACGGTATTTGTGTTTAATTGTAGGTCAGAGTTTCTGCAACTCAGCGGACTCAGCGGTAGTTGTCTTTGCTACAATTCAATTTGTTACACATTACTGCAACTCCATTGGTTGTTATTGTTGCTACAACTCCATTGGCTTGTTGCTGCCAGCTCTATTGGCTGTAGTTGTTATTGTGGGTGCAACTCTATTTGCTGAAAGGTCTTGCTTCTGCAGCTTCCTTGACTTGTTGCTACTACTTTGTTAGTTGTTACATTAGACGCAAGTATTGTATTTATTACATAAATTATTTCAATTAATCAAATCTTGTGTTTTATAAGGTGTAACTTCCTTGCTACTTTGTTTACTTTGTTAGTTGTTACATTAGTTGTTGCTACAATTATGTTGCTACATGTTGTTGTGAACGCAAGTATTGTATTTATTACAGAAGTTATTTCAATTAATCAAATCTTGTGTTTTATAAGCTGTAACTTCCTTGCTACTTTGTTGTTTTTATCTGCATGTTTAATGAATGTTTGTAAATTGGAAGTTGGATTTGTGTATTTGCTACCATTTTGTTGTAACTTCTTGTTGTGAACACAAATATTGTATTTGTTACGAAAAGTAATTTAACTAATCAAATTTTGTGTTTTATATGCTGCAATTTCCATGCTTCTTTGTGATTTTTGTTGTAGTTCCGTATTCCGGTGTGCACTCTCTCGGAAAATTGCAGCTTTTATCCTCTTATCAGCCATATACATAGAGGCCAAGGAAGAGCAAACATACAACAAATACATCCAGTTCCAATTCCAAGTCCGATCGGGCACCGTCTCGAATCAAGAGCTTCATGCAACATTCAGCACAAGCTCGGCTAAAAGGCAAACACCAACAACCCAGTAGTCATTAGTCTCTCATTCTTCTATAACTATAGTGACTCAGAGACGGTTTTCGGAGCCAGATTCCCAATTCGCAGCCGACATCCTCTGGAAATTTGGATACTTGTTACGTTTTCTCTTCTTCTTCACTCGACGTTCCCACCATAACGCTGCACTTGGATGGTAATGTGGACCTGGTTTTGCCAAAGGAAAATATCCTATTCAGCCCAGAATCGGGGCTCGCTTGCTTGGCTTTCTCGAGTTCTGATTTCCATTTCTCTTTCTATCATAGGAAATGTTCAACAACAGAATTTGCGTGTCGTTTTTGATGTGCCCAATTCTCAAGTTGGATTTGCTCAGGAACAATGTACTAGTGCTTGATAACCTTTCCTTTGCCCTTATTATCTGTTACCTCCCTCCTCCATTTTCTATGTTTCATCTCCAACTCCCACTTCTATCTTCCCCGTCATTAGCCGTCTTTTAAATAATGATCTGTCGTATATATGAAAGCCCAACTGGTGCACAGCTGCCAAAGTTCTCCGAATAGTCATGGGTATTATTCAGTATGGTCTTTTGGCTGTTTCCTCACTGTTGTTTTATCATTCGTGTTAATTAGAATTATATTATCAGCAACTGTTTTGGTTTCCATACTTCAAACATATTTTAGCGTTTTGTGGAATTCCATAAATACAAATTTTGGTAAAATATGGTCTTTTAATACTCATTAAACGATAATCTCTATAGAATACCGTAAAACTAAAAACAAATTATGTTTAAGAGTGAAATGGAAATTTTTTTCAGGTTTAAGAGTGAAATGGGAAATTTCTTCTCCAATTTTATTTGAAATGTCTCCAATAATAAGTTTAAATTGTTGTAATAGTCAACATAATACAATATTCAATAAAGATGATTACTTACATGTTTTCAATCATAGGGCTCCCATCTTCATTTAATAGAAAACATAATATTACATCTTGGATAAGGCATACACAATGTCTTAGCTGTAATGTTATTTTCTATGTATTTTATTAATGTTTTCAAATAAACATCAAGGTAACATTAATGTCTATCATGGTGAGTAGGAGGAAATGAATGATTGGAGCGATTTTGAAAATAGAGTAAAGAAAATTACTCCACAGTGTTACACCACTTGTGCAGAAGTAGCAAAGGATTCCCCCTTAACCATTACCTCCATAACCATGATCTAAGTTCTCCATTTATTTATTCCAAAACCATCAACATAGATCACCAATATCTAAATCTACAAGTAATTTTCTTCTTTTATAATTTTATTTAATCTCCAAATCCTCCCCTTTTTAGGATGAAGAATGCTTTGAGCTTTGCGGAGATGTTGAGGGACCTATTTGACCAATGAGATAGACTAAAGGATTTGGCATTGCAAATAGTAATTTGTTTGTGAATTTTGGTTAACCAAGTAGAGAGTAAGTTGGGTCAACTCAGTAATGTAGTTATAGAATTTACACTTGTATTCTCTTGTCATAATTGTACAAGTAGACATGGATAAAAAATGTAAATGTGGCCATTGGTGATCACATATATATATAATTTTTTTTTTGGTAAATGAGGCTAATATATATTAATTTGGAAATAGAAACAATACATATGCTATAGGCTAGGTTGGTAAGATGCACTTAACCAATCCCAGCCTTTGTTGCGTAGATAAGGGGTTGCCTCTGTGGAGGAAACCAACTCGGAAAATACTTGAAACATGAAATTACAAGATGCGCTGAAGCGCTATTGTAACTAGAAATTACAAAATGTGTTGAAGCATAGGTATAACTAGAAATTCTATGGTGATAGCAAGCATGACAAAAAAAAAGGAAGAAATCAGCCTCTTCGTAGTCCTTAGTCTTCAGCTTCATCATCGTTATCTGGATCTTCCTAAACTATGGGGCAGACGTGCGCCTGCGTAGCAGCTTCCTCTGTATCAGTGGGTGGATGCGAGGACTTGGAGACTGGTGCGTAGAGGATGTGAGCCACCAGGTATTCTGCATTAGGGACGTGCATCTAAGTACCTTTATAATCCATAACCCAAACATCTGTATCATCCCCCTTATCTTCCTGGGCCGGAAGAGGCTTGGTCTTGTGAGGCAGGGGGTGTGCCTGGTGCGCAATGGTGGACTTCCGAGGTCCACTTCTACCTCTCTCTGAAACCTGCATGGGGGTCTCCTCCTCCTGATCAGGTTTGAGGCTCTGTCTAGCGTAACTGCCCGAAGAGGAGCCTTCAACGGACTCCAGGCGATTATCTGGCCCTCGGTGGTAATGATCGGGGAGCGCACCTCTCTGACCTCTACGGATGGTTCTTTGGCGCAGACTAGGTGCCATGGTTAGCTGAAGCAGAGGAGTTACAAAGTTAGGGGAATGATCAATAGGGATGGAAGTGCGAAGCAGAGGGGAGCGCAAGAGGAAAGGGGGGAACACTAAGGGGGAAAGCGTGTCAAGGGGCACGGGATAATGGGTGCACTAAGACTTATGAGACTGGCAGGACAGATGGAGCTGGGGTAAGATGCACATGTAGGGGGAATTGCAGTCCAGGGTCTTTTGTGCAGCACAGCTCTGGGAGGAGGGTTGTGCAGTAAACTGGGCATGCAAGAGGGCGAGAACTATAACGAAAAATAAACCTAAAGGAGATGACTATGTGTCTCTTTGTGCTGAGGGGCCTTCCTTTTAAAAGGCCCGTGACACATGCGAAGGGGTAGAGCATGATTTTTCCTTGCACGCAGCTGTGTGCCATAACTATTTTCATGCGTGGGCTCGAGTGAAGATTTATGGTTGATCGACATGTCAATCCAGGTAATCATTTAGAACGATTGTTGCAGAGAGGTACCCTGGAGTGGGTTATGTTGTCCAAGCATGTCTTCATCATACATTATCTTGTTCATCTCGTGCAAATGATTTCTAGCTTGATGTTCCGCATCGAGTGAGGACCTGCAGTGCAGATCTTCATCCTTGTGGGCCTGGGAGAGGCGGTTGTCATTCGTACTTCTGCTGTCACCCACATTCAGGGGATGATCACATATTAACAAAGACTCTCACAATAATTATATTCTCTTATATACATCAATAACATCACATATTACCACTTTTCTTTCACTACTAGAACTTCTCTACCATTTTGGGTCACCACCTATTTTTAGAATTTTCTATTTCAAGTAATTTTATTTTTAGCATCAAGTGATGTATAAGATAAAATGTGGTGGTGACTAAGAATTTATTGGGATATGACATGGCTATTTGCAATCCATTATTCTGCATTACCTTTTCCCTAAGGTAAAACATGAATTTCCTCTCTATAATCTACCCAACCAATCTTATCCACTAAAAAACCTACCTTATTTACTAAATTTCAGTGTCATTATTTGAGTTTTCATTTACATTTATTACATATTAGGGTTATTACGTCAGTTATAACTATTTTTTAATTCCACTTATTGTTTTTAAACCATGTCATTATATATTTTTCTAATTTACGGTCTCTCACTCTATTTTTGACTTATTATTCTAGGAATGCTAACTAGTTAAGCGAGTGCACACACAAAGGAACCCAAACCTATTTAAAATTGATTTTCTCCCTTATATAGGCTATTTCTTGTATTCCTATTCAACAATAATATTAGATCAGAGTTTTATGAGTAATTTGAATTGTCTCTTTAGTCATTTCATTATTTTTATCATCAAAATTATTCTATCTTCTCTTATTTTGCACTTTCTAATCTACTATTTTTCAGAATTAAATCATGTACATGTAATTAAAATACAACATGCATGCATCTATATTATGAAATTGTATGGATATACTAGCCTAAATCCATATTAAATCTAGATCTATCAAGCGTCGAGAGGGATCCAACCTCTCGAGGTGCAAACCTTTTTTTTGAGTGCCAAACTTGAGGAAACGTTTGCACCTCGAGAGATTCAATCCCTCTTGGTGCTTGTTAGATCTAGAGTTAAGATGGATCTAGGCTATTTTTAGTCATGTGTGGCCAAGGAAAATCTATCGAAGATACGACTAATTTTATCAATAATATGTAAATATACTCAATAATATAATAATCATTTTAAATATGCTAAATATGTCTAAGATTAATCTCACCATTTTAATTTTAAATTTTATTATTTACTTCATTTTGTTGAGATGATAAATATTTTTAATAATTTTAATGATGAAAAATGATGAAATAAAATTTTCGAGTGCAAAGTGACAATAATAGTGTTAAATGATAGAAAATGTGAATAATAAGAATGTGGTCAGTTACAAACATTCTTCGTTGTGATGAATATCAAACTATTTTCTTCTACTATTCTTATTATCACCCTTGTTAGTTTTGTCATCTTTTCATATCGATTATATGAAAAGGACAATTGAAATAGTAAACCATTTAAATATTTTGCTTGAGTTGTTGTAGTAAACATGATACCTTGTCTCTCTTGCTCTCCAATATTAATAGGCTAAATTACTATAACACAAAAATCAATGTACATTGTCAATAACGTTTTTCACTTACACTGAAATCAATGCATATTGTTAATCCAATCCCTTTAAAAGTAATGTACCATCATACATCCAATTACATCAAATCAGAAATCAACATCTATACTGAAATCAATGCATATAATGCAAGTAATCAAATAAGATTAGAAAACAACGTCTACACTGAAATCAAATCATCTAATGAAAACAAACAAATAATATTAGAAACCAACATCTACACTGAAATCAACATATTTAGTGCAAGAAATCAAATAGGATTAGAAATGAACATCTACACTGAAGTCAATGCATTTAGTGAAAGTAATCAAATACGGTTAGAAATCACCATCTACATTTAAATCAACGCATTTAGTGCAAACAATCAAATATGATTAGAAATAATCTACATTGAAATCAATGCACCTAGTGGAAGCAATTAAATATAATTAGAAATCAACATCTACATTGAAATCGATGCATCTAGTGTAAGCAATCGAATAGCATTATAAATCACCATCTACACTAAAATCAATGCATTTAGTGCAAGAAATCAAATAGGATTAGAAATTGTATACATTGAAATCAATTCATCTAGTGAAAGCAATCGAATATCATTAGAAATAAATATTTACACTAAAATCAATGCATCCAGCGCAAATAATCAAATACAATTAGGAATCACCATCTACACTGAAGTCAATGCATCTAGTGAAATAATTATTCTTCCCTCTCTCCCCCCTCCATCTATATCTATATCTCTCTCCATATCTCCTTCTTTCTCTCTCTATATCACCCCCGTAAACACAGATTCTCCCGCACTCTATATATTATATAAATCCCTTTGTCACTCCCTCCCTCTCTCCTTCTCTTTCTTCTTCCCTCACTTCACCTTCCATCTATATATTTTTCTTCCCCTTCTCTCCCTCTCCCCCGCTTCTATATCTCTTTCCTCCTTCTTTCGTGTCTCCCTCTTTCTCCCTCTCTCTCCATATTCCTTATCACTCCCTCTCTCTCTCTCTACCTTTCTCTCTCTTTGTATTTCTTCTTACATCCCTCTCTCCCCCCCTCTAAGTCCATCTCTCTTTCCCTCCCTCTCTCTTCCATCCTCTCTCTCCCTTTCTCTCCCTCCTCTCTCTTTATCTCTCTTCACCGTGCAACTCTATTACTTTATCACTCCCTCTCCTTCTCTCCCCAAAACATACACACTCTCTCTCCATCTCTCCCTTGTCACTCCTATCTCTCCACTTCTCACTCTCTGTCTTTATTATTCCCTACCTTTCTACCCCTCCAACTCCATCTCTCTATCCATCCCTCTCTCCTCCTCTTTCCCTCCCTCTATCTTCCTCTACCATGTCCTTCCTCTCTCTCCCTTTCTCTCTCTCTCTCTCTCTCTCTCTCTCTCGTTGCCCTCCAATTCTCTCTCTTCCCCCATCACTCTCCTCCTCTCTCTCAATTCCTCTCTCTTATCCTTCTTCCCTCTCCCTTTATCTTCCCCCATCTCTCTCTCTCTCTCTCTCTCTCTCTCTCTCTCTCTCTCTCCAACAATGTTACTATATCCCTTTGTCTCTCCTTATCTCTCCTTCTCTCCCCCCTTATCTCCATATCTCCTTCTTTTTCTCTTTACCTCACCATTAAACGTACAAACTCTCTCTCCATCTCTCTCTTGTTACTCTCTCTCTCCACTTCTCACTCTCTTTGTCTTTATTGTTTCATCCCTTTGCCCCCCTTGAACTCCAGCTCTCTATCCCTACCTCTCTCATCCTTTATCTCAAGTCCTCTCTCGTCCTTCCTCTCAAGTCCTCTTTCTCGTCCTTCCTCTCTCTCTCTCTCTCTCTCCCCCTTTGCCCTCCAATCCTATCACTATATCCCTCTGCCTCTCCTTCTCTCTCTCCCCCCTCCATATTTGTGTCTCCCTCCCTCTCTCTCTCTTACCCTTCTCTACCTCTCTCACTCCTCTCCCTCTCTCTCTCTTCATTCCTCCTCTACCCTCTTCTTTAGTTTATCTCCATCTCTCCCTTTTCAACTCCCCTTATATCTTCAACACTATCACTCTATGTCTTTGTTTTTCCCTCCCATATATATCTAGAGTTACTATATATATCATGATATATTAATATATATTAAAATATAACAAATTTAATATTTTATTAATCCAAAGTTATTAAATTTAATAATATTAATATTATAGTATATTAAAATGAATATTATACTTAATAATTATTTTTTGCATGGTATTAATAATAATTTGGCCCATGTTATTTGGCACATAGGCTTCACCTAAATAAAACCTCTCTTTTGAGTGTTTGTAAATATAAAGAGGATTATGGAGTACATATGAAAAGAGGTTTATTTATTTACCATAACTCTGGTTTATTTATATTTTTATTTATTTACCATATCTCTTTTATTGACCATGGCATTTGGCCCATAGGCTTGATATATAATTAGATGTTTATTTATAATCCTATTTGATATATTTTTATTTATTTACCATACTTCTTTATACCTATTTTATATTGATTTATTTACCATACCTCTTTTATAAATATGCTATTTGGCCCATGGTATTTTTCCCATGGTATTAATATTAATTTGTCCTAAGGTATTTGGCCCATAGGCTTCATCTAAATAAGGCCAATTTTTTGGGATTTTTTAAATATAAATATGTTTATGGGGTAAATATAAAAAGAAGTTTTATTTACTTACCATACCTCTAGTTTATATATATTTTTATTGATTTCCCATACCTCTCTCCATCTCTCCCTTGTCACTCCTTCTCTCTCTCCACTTCTCACTCTCTATCTTTCTTATTCCCTACCTCTCTCCCCCTCCAACTCCATCTCTCTATCCATCCCTCTCCCACTTATCTCCCTCCCTCTCTCCTCCTATCTCTCAATTTCTCACTCTTGTCCTTCCTCTCCTACCTCTCTCTCTCTCTCTCTCTCTCTCTCTCTCTTTGCCATCCCTTTTCTCTCTCTGCCCCCATCACTCTACTCCACTCTCTCATCCTTCCTATCTCTACCTTTCTCTCCTACCTCCCTCTCTCTCTCTCTCTCTAAATATGTTACTATATCCCTCCCTCTCTCCTTCTCTCTCCTTATATCTCCTTATGTCCCCCCTTCTCTCCATTTCTCCTTCTTTGTCTCTTTATTTCACCCTCAAACATATACACCCTCTCTCCATCTCTCCCTTGTCACTCCCTCTCCCTCTCTCATCTTCTCACTTTCTCTGTCTTTCTTCTTCCCTCCCTCTCTCCCAATCCAACTCCATCTCGCTATCCCTACCTCTCTTGACCTCTCTCTCAATTCCTCGCTCTTTTCCTTCCTCTCTCTCCCTTTCTCTCTTACCTCCCTTTCTCTTCCGCCATAACTCTCTCTCTCTCTCTCTCTCTCTCTCTCCAATCCTATCACTATCTACCTCCCCCTCTCCTTCTCTCTCTCCCCCCTCCATATTTGTGTCTCCCTCTCTATCTCTTACCCTTCTCTACCTCTCTCAATCCTCTCTCTCTCTCTCTTCATTCCTCCTATCCCATCTCCTTTAGATTATCTCCATCTCTCCCTTGTGAATCCCCCTATCTCTCCACCTCTATATATTTAGAGTTAACATATATTGCGATATATATATATATACATATATATACTAATATGAATATTAGTTTAATAATAATAATATTTTAATATAATATTAGGGTCAATAATGTTTTTTTTGCATGATATTAATAGTAATTTTCCCCGTAGTATTTGGGCCATAGGCTTCACCTAAATAAAACCTCTTTTTTTAGTGTTCGTAAATATAAAGAGGATTATGGAGTAAATATGAAAAAATGTTTTATTTATTTACCATACTCTGCTTATTTATATTTGTATTTATTTACCATACCTATTTTATTTACCATACCTCTTTATACTCTTTATATTTATTTATTTACCATACGGATGCATACCTCTTTATATATATTTATTTACCATACCTATTTTATAAATATGGTATTTAGCCCATGGTATTAATATTAATTTGTCCCATGGTATACGACCTGTTGTTGCACAGAATGTCTAGGTACCCCAACAACGACTCAGATTGGGGGTTGTCACCCTTATCCCCAATCTCTCTATTTAAGGTGTCTCCCTACAACACACTAAGGTGGGTAGGCCCTATGGAAATGGAATGAAGGATAACTAGTTGGGAACCAACCCGTTTGAGAGACACAGCTAAATGACCAAATACTTGTAATTGATCTAGCAAGGTTAAATGATTCGATTAGATTTGAATGATTGATACAAGTGCCTTATGGAGTCAACTATCTTGCTAAGAATTTAGAATGAAGTGCTTGATGAGAATTTTTTACTTGGATAAATAACTATCCTATATGCATTGCTATCTTAGAATGTAGAATGCAAGGAGAATTATTAGAAGACGGAGCAAGATAAAGCAAGATTCAAAGATGAGAGGTGAATTTAAAATCTCAAATCACTTAGATTACAAATTATCTGATTTAACCACTCATTACTTAAGCGAGAGTTCCATTTATGAATATGCCAAAAATCAATCAATTAAAATATATACAATTTGTCACAGATCCACAATAGAGCTCTCAAAAATAAGATATCGATCACACTTGAAATTTTTTCCCATACATTAATATTCAATAAATATCCAATATTTCAAGTAAATGAAACAAGATTTAAACAATAGGAAATTTTAATTGATATCAAACATTTACAAATCTCATGTTAATGATAATCAAACTGAGTTCAAGCATATGAAAGAAATTAGCACTTCGTCATGCAATTTATGGATTTAACAATATTCTAAAAATAATGTGAACCCAAAAAAAAAAAATTCTCCTATTGTCAAACTTAAGGTATTTAAAAATTAAATCATTTCAACTATAATAATTATTCCACAATTAAATATTTTCACAAGCATAAAATTTTTGTCATTTAAATGGCCCAAAACCTCAATGTCATAAGGTAATCTTAAAAATGATTTTGCAAGTTGTATATACAACAAAGAATTGAAATAATTTAACAAAAAGGAAAATTTTTATTAATGTTAAAAAAATTAATGAATTTTTTATTTTGATTCTTTACAAAGGGTTAAAAATTTAAATAAAACAAATTGAATTAAAACCAAACCCAAATTAACTACACATTAGAAAAATTTAAAATTTAAAATTTTATTTTTACAAAGTTAATTTTTTTTTTCTTTATAAAGTTTAGGAGTTAATAAAAAGATAAAAGCACTCTCTCAGACAAAAATCAAAGTTTACAAATATAAAAAAAAAAAAATTGAAGAGTTATGTTATTTTTTATATGGGTTAGGTTTGATTTAGGTTTTGTAAAAAGTGATGGAGGAAGTATCAACCGAGCGTGCACATATTTGAGCAGAAGGATGAAGGGGAGGTGGAGCTATTGTACAGGAAAAGAGGTAGCTTGCAGAGGAGGGAGGATGCAAGGGAAAAATGGAATGCGATGTAGCTGGAAAGTGCAGGCGGGAGGGAGAAGAATGCATTGCGAGAAAGAGGAGCAGCTACGAGAGGGAAACGTTGTGGGTGAGGGCAGAAGGATAGAACAAAAGCAGATTGAAAGCACATAGCTAACGATGTCACACAAGGATTGGAAGGGAAACACGGAGAGAAGAGAGGGAACGATACAACAAAAATGGTACGAAGTTAATAGGGTTGTGAGGATGGTAGAGATGCAGATCTGGAAAATGGAAGCAGAAAAACACAGGGAAAATAAAGAACATGCATCAAAGAAGAAGGAGAAAGGTACATGCATTTTGGTACTTAAAAAAAAAAAATTCCCCCGGAAATTCGCTCAAATAAAACTTAAATTTTAAAATACTCCTGCAAAATAAATTTGGAATTTTCTTTACCTAGAAATAATTTTTACCCAGTATAAATTAGATCTGAAAATTGTGCTTGAAAAATTCCTGGAAAATTTTGATCTTGAGATCAGATCTTACCCTCCAGGGCCTAGATATATCTTAGATACAAAAGATATATCTAAAATCCTTCAAATATCACCTGCACAAAACCAGAAACCAAAACCCAGAAACCTAACACATATACAGATACTTGTGAATTCAATCCAACTGAAATTATTATCCTAAATCGACTAACCTAAGCAATAAACATGTGTAATAGATTACTCTACAAGAGCTATTAATCAACAATTCATTAAAATAATTACCGAAAGAATATAAAGAACAAGTTTACCATAACATGTCGAAGAGGAACACCACCATCAAGTAAAACTTCGAAGAATTTGTTTGCATTATTTCAAATAGTGGCATAAGAGAGCTTCAAGAGCTAGTACATGATCAAAAGATCGGATTAAAAAAAAACTAACACTAACCTCTAATTTATAGATAAATTCTCCGACGGCTAGTTCGCTTGATCCCTGTCAAAGCAATCTTCACCCTAAAAAAATATTTGATTATATTTTAATCTTGTTCGTCGAAATTTTATTTTTTGAGGAATTTCAAATTTTTCATTTTTTTTTAATTAACTCTGAAATAATAATTATGAGTTAATTACCTCAAAAAATTGACTTTGACTTAACTACCAAGGCCCAAGGGTCCAAAATTTCTTAAAATTTTCATCATTTCCTTGGCCCGAGACCTTTGAAAATTTATTTTTAGAGACCAACGAATTTTTCCTTTGAAGAATTTAAATTTACCTAAGACATAAAACTTATTAAATTTCCAGCTTAGGATTTTTAATTTAATTTGGCCAACAAATTTAAGTAATTGAATTATGAGGGGATTAATTATTTTTCCAACCTTATTTACATAATATTAATACATTAAACCCATGGGGCGGAACACCCGTTCGTAATAGACCCTCAATAACCTACCCAATTCTGCGACTCAAAGTATGATCTAGCTCATTAGCTATGATCATTCCCAAATTATTTTTACAAAGATTAGATAAAAAAAAATAGGACTCACTTATTATCTTGAAGACAAAATCCACCCTAGCTTTGGGGTGAGGGTGCAAGCAAATCTACAAGTAATTTTGTTTTGTTATAATTTTATTTAATCTCCAAAACCTCCCTTTTTGGGGGTGAATAATTCTTTGTGCTTTGGGGAGACGTTGAGGGACCTAGTTTACCAATTAGATAGGCTAAAGGATTGGGAATTGCAAATAGTAAGTCATTTGTGAATTGTGGTTAACCAAGTAGAGAGTTAGTGTGGTCAACTAACTAATGTAGTAATAGAATTTACACTTGTATTCTCATAATTATACAAGTAGACATGGACCAATAATGTAAATGTAGACATTGATGATCACATATTAACAAATACTCACACAATAATTATATTCTCTTCCATACATCAATAACACCACATATTACCACTTTTCTTTCACTACTAGAATTTCTCTACCATTTGGGGTCATTACCTATTTTTAGCATTTTCCGTTTCATGTAATTTTATTTTTAGCATCAAGTGATGCATAAGATGAAATGTGGGGGTGACTAAGCATTGATTGGAATATAACATGACTATTTTCAATCGATTATTATGCATTACCTTTTCCATAAGGGTAAACATGATTTTCCTCTCTATAATCTACGTAACCAACCTTATCCACTCAACAACCTACGTTATTTGTTAAATTTCAACATTATTATTTGAGTTTTCATTTACATTTATAACATGTTAGGGTTATTACATCAGTTCTAACTATTTTTTAATTCCACTTATTCTTTTTAAACCATGTCATTATATATTTTTCTAATTTAGGGTCTCTCACTCCATTTTTGACTTGTTATTCTAGGAATGCTAACTAGTTAAGTGAGTGCACACACAAAAAAACCCAAACCTAAACCTATTTCAAATTGATTTTCTCCCAATATAAGCTATTTATTGTATTCTTATTCAACAATAATATTATATCAGAGTTTTATAAGTAATTTGAATGGCCTTTTTGGTCATTTCATAAATTTTATCAACAAACTTATTCTATTTTCTCTTATTTTGCAATTTCTAATCTACTATTTTTCACAATTAGATCATGTACATGTAATTAAAATAAAACATGCATGTATCTATATTATGACATTGTATGGATAAATAACATTGTTGGTGTTTTCTTGTTGTACAATCCATTGTCGAATCCTTTAGATTATAATAGGATATGAGACAGAAAATATCACAACATATATGGTTAAGAATAATTTTTAGGTCTAAAAGATAATTTGATTCTCCTAAGAAAATCACAATTATACTAAATTTGGCCATTCTAGGATATTTATAAAAAACAATATTTGTCGAAAATTTTTAGTATTCAATGTTTATTATAAAAATAAAATATTATGAAAATTTTGAATTTTGATGTCTATTATGGTCATTATGGAATTCGAGGTTTATCCAAAAAAAAAAAAAAAAAAACCTTGTAAATTAATAAATTTGAATTTTATTAATAGTGGTTAACTTATTGAAAATTTAGAAAAAAAATAGATAGCTTAACCACATTCACCCCAATTTATGCATGCATTTTCCTCCAACAACCTTGCATACTATTTGTAACATCAATATAAAAATAATTAATAAAATTAAACTTACGTAAAATGTTACTTACAATTATTGATGCTCCAATCATATGGATGGATGACAACATCAAAGATTATAAAATTTAACCCCAATACATAAGGATACTATGTTGTATAATTACCTCCCAATGAAGTTGTTATTTAGTATTTTAGAAACAAATCTCCCCCTATCAATGGATTATATTTATAGAAATGTGTGTAAAGACCCATTATGTGATTCCTTTTCATTATAAACAATTAATCTATTTGTAATCTTTTTATTCCATTCCCATTTTCAATAGATGTGATAAGGGCTATATAATTTTCTTTGGATCATACATTTCTATAGGGGAATGATTCTTGATTGTTAGAGGTGAAAGAGGTCATGAAAAATTGTTAATTCTTTCTTTATTTTTTCTTATTTTTCTTATTTGTGAATTTTTATTTTCCAGGTGTATTTCTATTATTTGTCTATAATATCTCATTCCCTATGTTGTTGCTTCTTATTATTTCTTTTCTAAGTTAAAAGGTTCCTATTAATCAACAAAATACAGTTAGAGTGGAAGTGCTAAAAATTTATATTATTACTCCTATATGACTTATCATCTTCCAAAACTAGGTGGAGGGTACCATGGGAATTAAGAGAACACCCTTGTAATTAAACTCTATTCACAAGAGAGAACAACCAGAGTCGTAACAAGGACATGATAGACACATTTTAATTCTTGCAATGGAAAAATGAATTGCAATTAACATTCCACACAAGTAAATCAAATTGAATGAAGTCATGCTTCAATCACCACCTCACATAATTTCATTGTATGCCATGTTAATTAATAAACAATCAAGGTGTCACTTCAATGAAAGAGCCATCATATTATTCTTGAAATTTACCATTAAAATATTCATGCTTGCATGTCATGCGTTGGGGAATGGATGGCACCTGTCCTAGACATGTGGGTTGTTATCATTCCACCCTACCCCGTGTCATTCTAAACTAGAATTCATCCCATGTAGATATGATATGTAATTCTGGGAAAGTATGCAATAATAAGTTCAAATATCCTCCTTGATGTCCAAGTTCCACATTGTGCTAAAGATTTAAATTATAGGCTCAAGCCTTCCATTAGCAAAATTATCATCTAGTATGTTGACTTCCTAATGAACATGGGAGTGGATTAATGCTTGAAATTGCATTCTTATTGAAAAAAAAAGTTTATAATATTTTTTTTTTTGATCTGGTCAAAATGGATGAAATTTGTCAATTATATTAACCGTGGTATTTTCCTATTGTATCACCCCATGGTATTTTCTTTCAATTTTCAAGAGAAAATATTAAAATACGGTTTCTAGAGAGTCTATCAATCCTATAATATAGGATAGAAGCTAGGCATTGGGAATAATTCAGGTTTATCTATATTATTGTGTTTTTCTTGAGAACTTGGCGTGGCCAGTTCCATATTGATCCCAATGATGAAAGCCCCGTGGGTATTATTTTTTCTAATGGATCCATCCATAGTCCAAGGTTGTGCTTCAGTAATTGTTTTCTTTTTCAATGAGAACTCAGGCATGCAAGGGCTCCAATATATTTGTATGGGCATGTACTCGTGTTTCTTTAGATAATAATATAAATAAAAGGCTATATTTCGAGATCCCATTGTGTTTAGTGTTTTGATTGCAATTATTTATAAGTAGAACATCTTGATGTTCCATATATGTTGATTGTTTCACTGTTAAGGGAGATTTCTGCATTGTTCAAAGGCTATTATTTTATTGCTGGAGCAAGTGGACATAGGAGCAAGTATTATTGTAAAGACTCTGTTAATGGTGCGAGTTTATTTCCTGGTTGTGAAGGCCATTGTGTGAGTCATTAAGGGACACCACATCAAAATGCAAGGTTGGAAGGCCATACCGGTTACCACACTAAACGAGAGGCCATAACACCAATTTTTACAGCGAATACCAGGGTCGAGCTCTATCAAAATTGTGGGTAAGCCACTAGTGTGAGTCATATTCTAGCTATGGATTGAGGCAGATCCCACCACAGGTGCTAGCAGCAACATTGTTGATGATCTCCAGATCAAGACTATTGTCACAAGGGATATATCTCGAGTAGGTGTTGAAAATAATTACGCCTATCATTTCACTGTCACTACCTCACCATCACTACCATGACCTTCTTATATTTGAAGGGGTGCCACTGCCTTAACCCATTGATCATCGAAGAGGAAAATAACCGACTTTGTGTAACGCAGTTGTAGCTGATTTTCTATTCCATGGTTATGTAAATGAGTTTGCCATTTTTTTCTATTATGCATTGCTGCATGTTATTATTTTTTTTTCCATTGTTTTCCATTGTAGACTCACTAAGGGTGATGTTGTCTACTGTAAGCTTGTGTGTTGTTTGTGGGTCTAATGGATTAACAACCAATATTATATGTTCAGTACATATGCCTCTTCGTCATGGTATGGAGCATGTGCGAGGACAATCGGTTTATTACATAGCTTGTAGAAGCTCATAATTTTTTTTGTTATGATTTTACATTGCCAATATATTGACATATTTTGTTTCTTTCCATGCTTGTAATGCTTGTTGAGGATAGCCATATCTACTGCCTTCATTTGATGTGTTTTCTCAAAAAATTTGTGTGGTCTTTTGGAGACAGAGGACTCGTCAAGATATCCAAGTGTGGAACATATTATTTCCACAAGTTTCTACTTAGATGTTGATGGAGCTATGAATTTTTCGAAATTTTCACACCTGAATATATTCCCTTTTAGTTTTGGATGTCCTCGATGTCTTCTTCAAAAATCAGTTTAGATTAAGTCGAAGAAGAGATAGAGAGGAAACTTGTGAGGAAGGAGTCATCCAGGTAGTGATAATTTGTAAAATTCTCTGATCCATTGTGTTGTGATTTCAAGCAAAGCTGCACGACAGAACTCAAGTTCTTGAAGCTGTTGATGTTGTTGAGCAGTCAGAAGATGAAGAAGAGAAGTCTCCTTGTTGCATAGTAGTTGAGAGGTTTGACTAACTATCAAAGGGGTAAGTGTGCCAGAGAAAAAGAGTCCCCAAAGGTAGCCACTATAAGCCACATCGTGTTGTTATCGTTGTTGTGAGTAGCCCTTTATGATGTTTTTTTTATGAGATTTGATGTCGGTGAGCAAGTTTTGAAAATAATTTTTTTATTGGAAAGTATTTTTAAAAGATGGCAAGTTCAAAGTGTTTTGAAAAAGGACAACTACTTATAAAAGTTTTTTTTTAATGCCCCTCATGCAGATGGTGAAAAGAGTTAGGCTATAGAATTTTTTTTATCAAAATAAATAATTTTTTAAAATTCATGTGTCGGCACGATATTAAAGGATTACCAAAGATTTAAGTAAACGTTGCATGGATATTCGAAGGGATTCTTTCAAAAATGAGTTTATTAAGTGGGAAAAGTTTGGTGATAATTTTTTTAGAAGTTTATGTTGCATTGTAGGAAAGTTTATAAAGAATTTGATGCGAAGATCTTTTAAAAAGAGAAAAAATAGAGGTTTTTAATTGAAAAGTGTTCAGGGCTTTGTAAAGTCTCTGTTTAAAAAAATTATTTGGTGTTTTGTCAAGCATGAAAGTGTTTTGGGTGAAGTTTGTGCCTTATGGTGACACATATTGAAAATCACATATTTTTCGGGGGTTATATGGAAGATAGCCACATGCAATCTGGTAAACAACTATAAGATAGAGGAAAGACAATAGTCATGGGTCGCAAAACACGACTAAAGTTGATTAAGAAAATGAATCGAAAAGAACTGTAAAAGATCATTGTGGTTCAGGCTGGAGCCAAGGAACTCATAAGTCTAGAGGAAGATGGAGAAGAGATGGATGGTGAATGTTGTAGCTTTGATCTGCTACCACCAGCTATGTTTATTGGTAAAATTTTGATCTTTGGGTTATCATAATGCTAATTTTTCTTCGAGCTAAAGGTTTAATTGAGTATCAATGTAATAACCCATATGATGAAGTATGCGATGCTTAAGCATTGAATTTTATCAAACAAGGATTGGATGAGATGGTTTTGTGCAAGGTAGAAAAAGCTACAACTTCCAAGGAAGCATCGAAGATCCTGGAAGAAGAATTTTGTGCAAGGGGGAGTAATCGAGTCGAAGATCATAGAATCATAAAACCTATTGAAATATTGTTTGAAGATGAAATTGAAGATGGATCTGTAGTAGAAAATCTACAAAAAGAGGAAGATTTTGGTGAATCTCATTTGAAAGTGGATCACAATATTGATGGTGTGTTACTAACAGGAGTTGATTTTGGCATAGATAATGTTGCAAGTGGTGAAGAAATTGATTCAGTAGATCCAAAAATTGAGATTGCTGATGTTATCTTTGATAAAGATGAATGCACTAGTGGTAAATGGTTGTATATGGTGCAATAGAAACTTCTTATTGATACATTGTTATTTGATGACAAAAACCCACTTGTGCCTAGAAACCAAGTGGAAGAAACATGTTCGCAGAAGTAGAGGTAGAGAATCACGATTATGAGGCATCGTCAGTGTCAAAGACGGAAGTGCAAGAGAACAAAGCTCTCGTTCGAGAGCAGAATGAACATAACCAATATGGTTATGAAAATTTTTCTTCATATAAACTTAACATTGATTTTATGTGTGCAGATGTTAGTTGCAACTGAGAAAAAGAAACAAAATATGATGAAGAATTAAAATTCCTTGAACATGGCTTGAAACACCATGTATTTATGATGTCTTCATAGAATATGCAACAATGAATGTTGAAGAGAGCATGGTCGATGTTGAAAATGAAAATATAAATGAAATTTTCATGTATTAGAGTCATGAAGAGGTAAAATTATATTATGAACTCATGTTGCAGCAAATTGACAATCATAATATTGATGATAAAAAAAAACTATAGAGCATGAGATGTGGGAGAAGTCCACATACGAATAAATTTTTGAAGACGTAGAGGACATCCATGGACAACCTGAAATGATTTTCCATGTTTTTATGATAAACAAATATTTAATGATGGACGAGCTGCAACAAAAAATGAAGAAACTGAGATTTGGAACCTACAGCAGAAAGTCAAAAATGAATCAGTTCAAATGATACAGGACCTGGAAGAAAAGGAAAATAAATTGAACTAAATAGCTGATGTCAAATCATAGTTCATGAGCCATTGTAAGCCTAGCTGAGACTTAGACCAACAGACATGTTTAAGTTATCTTAAGGTTAAGATATCAGTTGTAATTAAGGGGGAGTGTTGGCAATAATTACGCCACCTGACATATTAATCACAATCACCGCCACACTACACACTACCTCACCACACTGCCTCATCATCACTGCCATGACCTACCCAGATTTGAAAGGGTGCCACCACCTTAAGCCCTTCTGGGTTGAAGGGCTAATAAATGACTTAAGTTTTGTATAAATAGAGTTGAGTTGGAATAGAAAAACATATAGTCCGGACGCATAGTCTGAGTGGGTGTAATGCAACTATAACTGCTTTTCTATTCCATGGTTATGTAAATGAGTTTTTTTTTTCTTTCTATTATGTGTAGCTGCATGCCGTTATTGTGTTTTCTGTTGTTTTCTTCCAACCGGTTCTACTGTTGTGGGAAGGTTAATCCAACAAGACAAGTTCAAGTGAAAATATTCATCAGTCGTGAGTCAGGGCCATTTGAGTCATACGAATTGTAGTACTAAAAGCCGTGGAAATAAGTTCATGGGTACGATGACCATACATAAGGTGGATCCATACAAGAGGCTAAAGCGACCCTCATACTGCAGAAGGCTGTAAATTTTTGGGGGTATTTGACTCCATCTAGACATGGGTCTGGGTCACGAGCTTCTTGGAGCACCTGGATGAGAGTGTGGGTAAGATAACAACATGTTGGGTTGAGAAAATTACGTCAAGGAGGAAGATGAAGTCGGTGGAAATGTTGAGCCACAAAGCTGCTAGCCGCTCCCCAACCTGCAATGAGAACCTCTCTCAACCATTGAAGACAGAAGATGCAAGCTCATCACCAGTTCCATGGTGGTTAGCCCAGGCCACCGATCCTCTAAGCATAGAGTAGAATCAGTGGGGTTTCATTTGAATGATAGAAAGAACACAGGAAGGAGCCAACTCAAGGAATAATGGTAGTAGAGCACTATCACACCAAGTAAGAGGAGCGAGGCCCCTAGCGAAGAATGCTCACCCTACAACTTAGCTTTCCACTGCCATGAGCCGCTGCAACACCACGAAATACGCTGAGCCCAGGGTTATAAACTATATTCATGGTGCAGTTGACCCATCATCACAGTTAAGTTGATGGTTAATATGTTGTAATATGGGGATGGATGCGTTAATGAATTTTTGATTGGTGAATGTCATATGGGGGCTTCTTTAAATATGGCTATGGGCGTTTTGGTTATTTTCCTTGGAGTTTCATGCTCATTAAGAGGGTTTTTATATTGAGATTATTGGGCTGGATTAATTAATAATTTTTTTATTGGTGAATATCATATGGGGGCTTGTTTAAATATGTCTACGGGTGTTTGGTTATTTGCAATAGAATTTTATGCTCATACTATATTGAGAAGGTTTTTATATTGAGTTTATGGTAATGATAATGTCTTTTATTTAAGCATATTCACATTTTATAGCAATGATATTATTTCTTATTTAAAACATACTACAACTTTATGGACGAGACAATCTACTCCTATATATTCTTTTTCTTTGCTATGTGAAGATGTGTCTCGAAGAAATCCTAGAGAACACCTAATTTTTTTTTTGATGAACTAGTAATAATATATGGTCCTTTTCACAACAATACCTTCATAGACCAAAATGATGGTCAACGCAACATACCATTCTAAAAAATGGTCCTTGTCATTCTACAATAGAGGCAATCATTTGCAATGAAGGAAGGACAAGGAAAAGGAGCTAAGCTCTTCACACTTGGATCTAAATTGCAACGAAAAAAGTAAATCATAGACCTTCATAAATTGGAGGAATTAGACACATGTCTCTTGGAGGTGGGGCAGCACGAATGGAAGAAACTCAATTAGTCTCTCAAACCATCTATGCTTGAATTAATAAAACCCAAACTTTGGGAACATCCTTGTGGAGAGGTCAGGCTCATAATTTCTTATTGTCTTAGCAGAGTCATAGCTCTAAAATTTCCACTATTTACCTACAATAATGGTTTCATGACAGATATATTGTTGTTGATAGTATAAGCCCTTAAAGGGTTGAATAACATCATGCTTCCTACCTTTCAGAAGCGGTGGAAAATTTTAAAACTCATGGTAGAGTTCAAATTTAGCACCTTTATCCTGAATTTGGAATGCGAAGACTTAATTTTTCAGTTACTATAAATATTTTACACAAAAATTACATAAGCTCATCCATATTGTGTCTTAAAAAGCATGCAAAAGATTAAGTCTCTATTCTTAGAAGGATATGGTGACATCTGCAAGATACTAAGATCCAAATTGATAACCATTTGGAGGAAGGAACCACAGGGATAACCAATTTCCTGTGATCTAGTTGAGAAGTTGGTTAGGAAAAACATAAAATTGGTCAGAAGGGTGCTAACTAGGAAGGAGTTCACAAGGATTGATGGAGGAAGAAAGAAAAAATATACAACAAGAATGAACTAAGGAGGAGAGGACTATGATTTATCTGCAAGGGACCTTGGGCCCTTAACCATTCATGTCCAGGTGTTAGGAGGAAACAAGGGAAGAATAGTTAGAGACTTCTTCAAATCATGGGCATTCATCTATAGTTGGGTTCATTGGTTTTCAGAAGAGAAACTATGAAGGATGGAAACAGTCAAGTACAGATGGTGAACAACAACACCATGTTTTTAGAGAGACTTGCAGGACAAGCCGATGATAATCAGTTAGCTTGAAAAAGTGCATGGGGAAAGGAAGGAGGTAATTCCTCCTAAGAATGCGGTAAAATATTACACAATTGATTCCATAGATATCTATGAGTACATCCATAAAGAGTATGGGAAATCATGTGTAGATTTTACAACTAGAGAGATAGAACAATAGATTATCCCCACACATGGAAAATTCCAGGAAGAATACATTCAAGGAGACCTAAGTGTGGAGCGAGTTGTAATAAACCATCATGATGAGCATGATCATGAGGGGTAACATGATAAATATAGTATGAAGGATGAGCCATTTCTGGAGATTCAGTTAAAGGTTCAAGCTAGAACTATTGTAGTTGAACATTTGTTGTCGACTGATATAAAGGAATTCAAATGGGAACTAGAATTTCTAGTAGAGGACTCTCAGGAAAAGATCATGCATTTCAATACAGATCTTATGATGTTAAAGAAGAGATTTTGGATAGTCCGAGACTTTGTCTTACATGAGAATAGGAAAATGGAGGAGCTCATATGGGTATGTGTCGAATCAATGACCAAGATATCTAGTGTCGAGGAACGACTCACGTCCCTCACAAGATAGTAAGAGGATTGCAACTCGGAGTTCAAAATTAGCCCTCTACAGGGGTACATATATAAGGCTTACAACACTACCAACCGACCTTTATACATTGGGAAGAGCAGGGCATAGTTATGCATATGAATCATGTTGGGTGAGAGTGTGGAGCAACATTAGTTGAGCATCGAGCAACACCAACATAGTTGATTTGCAGGTATTCATCCTTCCCAAGGCATGGATTGGCGAGATATTGTAGTTTTGTATGCTATTGATGGGTTGATTCCTAGGAGGATACTCACATCGAAGGGCATATTGCAGCTTGGGCCCTTTGTAATGAAAAATGACAGAGGGATGAGATGGTACCATAACCCACAGGTCCCAAGATAGGTTGCAGTGGGATCCAAGAGAATCCATTACGGGTAGGACTGGATGGAGTATTGTTTGTGATCCAGAAGAATCTATCGAGTGAAGGATTAGTCAGAGGATTGTTTAGGATCAAAGTATCAAAGCATCCATTTAGGATAATTTAGCATGAAGGTATCGAATAACAAAATTGGTTGTATGGGATCCTGGTATCAATGCTTCTATTTAGGATAACAATGAATTTCTTGAGGACAGGAAATATTTTTGGGGGAGGATTTTTAATATTCCCTTTCTTGATCTGGTCAAAATGGATGAAATTTGTCCATGGTATTTTCCCATGGTATCAGCCCATGGTATTTTCCTTCGGATTTTGAGGGAAAATAATAAAATAAGGCCTCTAGAGAGTCCATCAAGCCTATAAAAGGGGATATAAGATAGGAATTAGGAATAATTCGGGTTTATCTATCTTATTGTGTTTTTATTGAGAACTTGGTATGGCCAGTTCTAGATTGATCCCAAGGATGAAAACCCCATGGGTATTATTTTGTGTGGTGCATCCATCCAGGATCTACGATTATGCTTGAGTCTTTGTTTTCTCTTTCAATGAGTAGTCAAGCATGCCATTGCAGGGGCTCCGATATTTTTTTATGGGAATGTACTCATTTCTACAGTTAATAATATAAATAAAGGCTACATTTCCAAATCGCGTTATGTTCAGTGTTTTGATTGCAATTATTTTTAAGTAGAACACCTACATTTGCCAAATATGTTGATTATTTCACTGTTTGGGATATTATAAAGCTCCAAATTAGCTTCTACTCTCTTGCAGGATGAGAAAATACTTAATGAATGGTTGTTTTGGATATTTCAAAGAATTTAAAGAATTCATTGAGTATCATTATATAATAATTTTACCATAATCATTTGTATTACTATCTTTAGGAAGAATATAAGGGCCCAAAATTCAATGGAATTATTGGAGAAGATTCTAATATTGCACCTTTAAAATCCCTAAAGTTGACACAAAATCTTGTTAGGATTCGATTTCTTTATGCTTCTCCATCAAAAATTTTCTTGATAATGCTTTGGGGAGGAGAGGACTAGGATGAGGGAGAATAAAATAAAGCAAGGAGGGGGGGGGGGGGGGAGGGAAGTGGTGGGAGGTTGAAGGGGAAAATTCAAAGGAAGATATCTCCCACTTAGAAAGAATATTGGATTCAGGTGATGAGCATTGAAGATCATCCTTTTATCATTTGATATGTCTAAAGGTATATTGTGAATAGATACTGCATTATAAAGGAACATGATTAGGGGATATTTTTCAATTATACTATTTTGAATTAGGAAGATATAAACTTTAGAATTTGTATACCTATCCATGACCATTGATAGGGAAAGGTGTTGTAATATACTCAACTTCAATTGATATTGTCGCCTAGATATTTTTTTTAATGAGTCTTTCTATAAGAGTATCGCTTCCACATTTCTAGCCTTATAGAAGTTGTGAGCTGATCCAGGGTAAAATCTTGACACCCTTAACCAAAACCTTTTACTTCGGCTGATAAATAGAATTGCATTTAATTAAAGATGTTAAGGAACTTAAATGAACCATTGTAGCTGTAAATAAAAGGAGAATAAATGAACAAGATCAACAATCATAAGAACACATCGTTTGATGACGGAGTTCGTCCAGGAGGGACTACATCTCCGGGCCTCGGTGTCAAGATGGTGTAGGCCGCTGCATTATGTGTTGTATGAAGAAGATTTACATGGATGTGTTTCCCTATGACATACAAGGAAAAATTTCCCTCACGCAGGAGTGGCTTGACTTCTTTAAGAGATATTCCACTGTGGAACTCGCATACATAAAGAAATACTCCTATCAGTATGACCATAGCTAACATGTAGTAAATAAGAGTATCCCGCCAATCCTGGAAAACAAGGGATCTTAAAAATACACATATGAAAATGAGAATCCCGCCAATCTGGCATAAAAGGGACTCATACATGACACAAATCCATAGCTGAAAGTACATCAATAAAAACACAATGCAAGATCCCACAACTCATGTATCAACCGGGATATGCAAGACATAATGCATCTCAAAGAGAAATAAATGAATAATTACATGGAATCCACATCATATACCTCATGCTGCCATTTTCTGAAGACTGAGCAGCTGTGCGGCTGAATTTGAAAACACCATCAATATTGTGGAGTCAAGAAAGGTGAAAACGACTGCTCACATGTGAAAATTTGACACCTACATAGCCCACTTCCAAAAGTGGCTAAAAAATCGAAAAATCAGAAGCAGAGACTGAGTACGCCATCAGACTCGTGGCATCAAGTAGTGCTGAAATGACATAAAATTTGTCCCATTTGGACAAAGTCAAAATTTCGCCCTCCTAAAAGTTGGCCTCAATCAGGGTTCCACCTGCCTCTTTCTGGGCTCATGGTTCCACATGACCTACAATTAAAAAATAATAAAATTCGAAATACGTGCACGCACTCTGCTGCTCCATTCTTGGGCGCACTGGTACAAAGATGAGTTTATATATATTTTGTGGGCGAACTTACCCAAGTCCCACCATTGGCACGTTGGTTAAGGATCCACTTTGTTTGGGAGGAGGTCGGGTGGTCAAATCCCGACCCCTCCATTAAAAGGCCAACTGTTTGATTTTTGTTTTAGCCGCATCATGTATTTTAACTTAGCGTTTGAACCATATTTATTTTAAACAAAGTTGATGTTGATGTGTGGGGGGCCGGACCCATATTGGGCGGCCTACCCCGTATGAAACCCTGTCATGTGTATATAGGACGGCGGCGGTGGGGTTAACAACCCCCGCCCCGTATCAATTACATAGTGGAGACCGAGGGGGTGGCGGGGTTGACCACCCGCCCCCCAACAAAATTTCTTTTTTTAATATATAATATGTGTGGATTTGCATGGGGTGGCGGGGTTGGTGGCCCGCCACCCTTATTATATATATATTTTTTGTTTTATTTGTTATTTAAAACAAATTTTGTTTTTCGAACCATCATATTTTTGACCGAAGGAGTGCATTTAACGGTCCCACAAATTCACCGAGAATTTGGCCTGAGCTTGCCGGAATCCGGTGGCCAGAAAAAGTCAAATTTGCGCCTTCCTTAAGGCTGTCCAGTCACCAAGTCAACCTGGAACTTTGACCGCTTATAACTTCTTCATACGGACTCAGAATTGAGTGTCGTCTGCACCATTAGAATCAGAAAGACGAGATCTACAACATGAAACTAGTTCGAGAATATTTCGAACACTTTGATTTTTGAGCCCTCTTTGCTGAGCCACGTGTGCTTGTACCTGATTTATCCACCTGGATCAATCCTCCCCACTGATGAGCTTTTGGTCCTCCAAAAGCATCAAGATTTCCCTATCATCAACTATCTGCAGATGTCCTTGAAAGGTGCATCTCCACATGACTCCTTCACCTGGCGTACTTCGGAATCAAGATGCAAAGCCATCATGTACAACTGCTACAATGTGATGTCTGAAAAGGCACATCCCTTGAAGACTCCTTTACCTCTCGTACTTCGGAATCGAGATACAAAGCCAACACCTGCAACTTGTTACAACACAAATGTTTGAGAAGGCACATCCCTTGAAGACTCCTTCACTTCTCGTCCTTCAGAATCAAGATGCAAAGCCAACACCTGCCTAAAGTTGCAGTGAACATTACATTCTCAATGTGACCAACAATGACCCAGATATTTCCATACTTGCCACGAGTTTATAACATGCACTCGGTGGTCAAGTTTATAGAAAAACGGAAATCATACCTCAAAAAAATTACAAGACCAGACCTCATCGTCGCATTTTGAAGTGATGGAAAAACTCCTCATCACTTTTACATGAAAGAAATGCATCAGACGACTCATAGAACATGACCAAAACATAATCGTCGCATCTCAAAGTGATGGCAACACATCATCACTTTTACATGAAAGAGATCTAACACATGACTTATAAAACAAGGCCAAAAAAAATGTCATGGTCGCTTAAACGAGTGATGGAAACACATCATCACTTTCATAATAAAAATGTGACAAATGACTTAAAAGCATGGCCATGACAAGCTTAACGTCTCTAAAAAAAAACAATCTAGAAGAACCACTTCTCATTTATTAAAATGAGTGGATCATTTCCCTGTGGCGAACTTGCTTGTCGATCAGCCCTTTCGACTGGTGTATGCACGGGCACTTTGTCTTTAAGGTGTTGCTCTGGATGAAGTTTCCAGCATGTGGCTCTTTGGTGGCCACCTCGGTCGCAATGGGTGCAAAAGTTCTTTTTCCTCCAAACCTGCTTAACTAATTTCTTTTCCAGTTGGGGAGAAGCCTTTTCATGCCTCTTCCTCCTTTGTGCTGCCATCCTCTTCCAGCATTCAGAAATCACATGGTTATTTAACCCACAAAAATAACAAGTTTTACGATGCCATATTTTACAATCGTGGTTATCAACATTCTTATAGTCAAAATGCACTCTGGAATAATGAGACTTAGTATACCTTCTGTGGTGGTCTCTGGTGCCATTATGATGATGGGAGCTTGCCCTGGTTCCTTCACTGCAACGTGCAATGCCGTGGAATGATGGCAAAGTGTCCCTATCATTCCTCTTCCCTGGAGATTTCATCACTATCTGTTTGCCCTTGATGTCCTTCGAACATCCTTCACCAGTGTACCCCAAACCTACATAACGAGGTCGTTGCACAACCTCCAATGGTTCGGTTATTCCTTGGCCACGAATGCCAAGTCCTCCTCCTCTGTACCCAATTTTAGTGAGGAGCCTCATGCCGGTACCTGTGATGGGTATCTCCACACTTGCAACTGAAATTATATCATGTGAAGAAACTGAAGAAAAATCAACACTGTTTACCTTAGGTGTTGATTGTGAAACAGATGAAGAAAGCTGTTGTAAGCCCTTGTTGCGCTTCACTTCCATCACTACCTCTAACATGGCTTGTAGCTGAAGCTGCATCTATTGCATCTCCTCCTTCTCTTTCTGTAGGAATGCTTTTAAGGCATCATGATCTCTCTGAAGAGTTTCGTTGTTGCGTTTCGAATCTTCCCACGCCTCTGTCGTGGCTTGCAACTGAAACTGCAACTGCTGCTTCTCCTCCTTCTCTGCATGTAGGAACACCTTTAAGGCATCATGATCTGCTTGCAAAATTTCATTGTTGTGCTTCCAATCCTCCCACGTTTCTGTTGTGGCTTGCAACTGAAGCTGCAACTGTTGTCTATCCTCCTTCTCTTTGTGTGGGAGGGTCTTCAATTCTTCGTTCTCTGCTGCTTGTTTTTCGTAAGCCTCGTATAGTATGTCTGCTTTCTCGGACACCCTGAGCATGGTTTCATACATGCCCTTGACACTCTCCATAGCTCAACTCAGCGAACGTCCAATGTTCACGCCTGCAATCCAACCAGCAAGAATACCTGCTCCGATACCACTTGATCTAAGGTAAAATCTTGATACCCTTAACCAAGACCTTTTAGTTCGGCTGATAAATAGAATTTCATTTAATTAAAGATGTTAAAGAAATTAAATGAACCATTTTAGCTGTAAATAAAAGGAGAATAAATGAACAAGAACAACAATCATAAGAACACGTCGTTTGATGACGGAGTTCGTCCAGGAGGGACTACATCTCCGGGCCTCGGTGTCAAGATGGTGTAGGCCGATGCATTATGTGTTGTATGAAGAAGATGTACATGGATGTGTTTCCCTATGACATACAAGGAAAAATTTCCCTCACGCAGGAGTGGCTTGACTTCTTTAAGAGATATTCCACTACGGAACTCTCATACATAAAGAAAGACTCCTATCAGTATGACCATAGCTGACATGGAGTAAATAAGAGTATCTCGCCAATCCTGGAAAACAAGGGATCTCAACAATACACATATGAAAATGAGCATCCCGACAATCTAGCATAAAAGGGACTCATACATGACACAAATCCATAGTTGAAAGTACATCAATAAAAACACAAAGCAAGATCCCACAACTCATGTATCAACTGGGATCTGCAAGACATAATGCATCTCAAAGAGAAATAAATGAATAATTACATGGAATCCACATCATATACCTCATGCTACCAGTTGCTGAAGACTGAGCAGCTGTGCGGTTGAATCTGAAAAACCATCAATCTTGTGGCATCAAGAAAGGTGAAAACGACTGCTCACATGTGCAAATTTGACACCTACATAGCCCACTTCCAAAAGTGGCTAAAAAATCAAAAAATCAGAAGCAAAAACTGTGTACGCCATCAGACTCATGGCGTTGAGTAGTGCTGAAGCGACATAAAATTTGTCCCATTTGGACAAAGTCAAAATTTCGCCCTCCTAAAAGTTGGCCTCAATCAGGGTTCCGCTTGCCTCTTTCTGGGCTCATGGTTCCACATGACCTGCAATTAAAAAATAATAAACTTCGAACTCCGTGCGCGCACTCTGCTGCTCCATTCCTGGGCATACTGGTAAAAAGACGAGTTTATATAGATTTTGTGGGCGGACTTACCCAAGTCCCACCGTTGGCACATTGGTTAAGGATCCACTTTGTTTGGGAGGAGGTCGGGTGGTCAAATCCCGACCCCTCCATTAAAAGGCCAGCTGTTTGATTTTTTTTTTAACCACATCATATATTTGAACTTAGCGTTTGAACCGTATTTATTTTAAACAAAGTTGATGTTGATGTGGGGGGGAGGGTGGACCCATATTGGGCGGCTCGCCCCGTATGAAACCCTGCCATGTGTATATAGGACAGTAGTAGTGGGGTTAACAACCCCCACCTCGTATCAATTACATAGTGGAGACCGAGGGGGTGGCGGGGTTGACCACCCGCCCCCCAACAAAATTTCTTTTTTTAATATATAATATGTGCAGATTTGCATGGGGTGGCGGGGTTGGTTGCCCGCCACCCTTATTATATATATATTTTTTGTTTTATTTGTTATTTAAAACAAATTTTGTTTTTCGAACCTTCAGATTTTTGACCGAAGGAGTGCATTTAACGGTCCCACAAATTCGCCCGGAATCTGGCCTGAGCTTGCCAAAATCCGGTGGCCGAAAAAAGTCGAATTTGCGCCTTCCTTAAGGCTGTCCAGTCACCAAGTCAACCTGGAACTTTGACCGCTTATAACTTCTTCATACGGACTCGGAATTGAGTGCCATCTGTGCCGTTGGAATCAGAAAGACGAGATCTACAACATGAAACTAGTTCGAGAATATTTCGAACACTTTGATTTTTGAGCCCTCTTTGCTGAGCCACTTGTGCTTGTACCTGATTTATCCACCTGGATCATGAGCTTAGATGAAGGATTTATTATTCCATGTACACCATATTAAAATTGTTGTCTTTTCTTCATGGATATGTGTAAAGTCTCAAGTAATGGTATCCAAACTATAATTGTGCCTTTATAGGATAATCCATAATTCATCTTTTCCTTAAAACCACCTCCACCATATTTTATCTCTGAGGAGATTGTAAAATGTTTCAGGATCTCACACATGAAGGCCACCATCTCTTTTCGAGAGGAAAATGGTTTTCCAAGCTATCACATCCCATATATAGGCATTTTTGTCCATTTCTAGAGAAAATTTCATTGTGTATTGTGAGTTACTTTAAGATTAGTCTTTAGGGATTCTAATGTAAAGAGGATGTACAAAGGGATAACTTTAAGGATTTACTTGAGAAGGGTCAATTTCTCTCCCAAATTTAGAACATATAAGGTCTTGTAGGAGAGTTTATAGGGTAACTTTTAAATAATTTATTACTAAGAGGAAATGAGCATTGAGATACTCCTAAATATCTGGACAAAAGGAAGCCCCTACAGAAGTCCAAAATTTTAGAGATGTGAAATTGAATGGAGAAAGGGGTATTAAAAAAGAATATCTATGATTTAAAGTTATTAATGGAGGTTATAGAGGCATCCATAAAATAATCGAGATAGGGTTTCAGGGTTCCATCCTCATTTTTTATTAGAAATACCATTAGCATGGTGTCATCGACAAATTGACTGTGGGAAATGGGGAAACACATGGAGTGCATAATTATACCTTATATTTTGTTATATTTTACAGAATATTTGATTCTTATTCTTTGGCCCTCTTCCATCATGATGAAAATTAAGGGTAAAAAGGAACACCTTGATGAATGCCAGATTTAGGAGAGAAGGGGGATGTTAGAGAGCCATTGATGATAATCGAAAAAAAAGCAAAGGAAATGAGCTCAAAGACACAATTTACCCATGAGTCATGTAATATATAAGTGAGGAGAATGGATTAGATATACTTCCTATTTAATTTTGTAACTATGGTCGATATTCATTTATATATATTTTTGTAAAATAAAATTATTTGAAGAATATTCCTCATGATTGCAAGAAAAAGAACTATTTTGTATTCAAAATAAAATTATTATAAGGCTCATCAAAGAGGGGGAAAATGAAAAAAAATGAATTTTAATTTTATCTCCAGGAAGACTAGGTCAACTCTCTAAGGATCAAGTTGGCTTTCCCAAGTGACGTTCCCCTTTGCATGGAAAATCAACTATAAATATAGTTGATTCACTCTCCCAAAGGACACAACTAGGATAATCTAATATGAGGCACACATGCAAACATTGAGGCACTATATTTTGGTGGAACATATGCAAAATTTCCAAGGTAAAGGGCCGAGACCCTGAGGCATCTTCCTGTGTTAAAGGGACAAGAAATTTGGGTATATTTTGAGGTAAATGGATGGGCCCCTGAGGCATATTATTTAGGTAAAGTGCCAACATCCCGAGGACAAAATTATTTGGAGAGGAGAAGAAACCATTATATGTGTTTTTGTAGAAAAAGGGTCAAGACCCTAAGGTTTATGCCTGATGAAATAAGGTTGAGAATAATGTTGTTAATCACTATGGAAAGAGGTTGATCTCTATGGAATTAATTTTAGAGATTATTTGGACAAAATGGTGGGGAGTTGACTTGGTCATAAGAGGTTGGTATTATTGTTGGTTATTTAACTGTGATGTATCTCTCATTGCATTGATTCTCTAAGGAAAATTTTGGTTGGCTTTTTCCCCATTATGGGTTTTCCGAAGGTAATATCTTGTGTTGCCAGTGTGGCTTCTTATTTTTTACTATACTATTATTGTCTCATTTAATATCTTCTTTATGATTTTCTTAATGATGTAATTATGTTTAAGAATGTGCTAGAATATCATTTAAAACATGAAAAGGAACTATCAGTAAAGAAGACCATATATAAATCAATATGGTATTAGAGCTATCGTGAATTCTTGAATGCCTTGTTGGAGATATAATATTTGGAGAATTGATATGATTGTTAAAATCCCTCAGTGAATTGAATAGGATGAACTAATACCACCAGTCTCTAAAGGTTGAAATCCTCTATTCTAATAGGTTGAAAGATATCAAGTCTAGGAGAATGAATGACCTTCCATGCCTTAGTATTCATAAATTTCAAAATTATGAATTCCATGATATGAAAACATTAATGCAATACTAAACACATATTTAAAGTGTAAACAGATAAGATAAAATATCTCTCATTATAAACCTCTGTCAAAGTAGGTTGAAATACCTTTACACCTTATTTTTGGTATATTGTTATTGGATCATAGAAGGTTCTTGTAGATTGAATGAACTTAAAGGTCAAATAAATCATTACCAAGGAGGATCACCCTTCTTACGCTGATAATAAAATGAAAGGTTCCAACATATTACAATGTATGTTATTTTTGTTTAAGATAAGGTCTATGTTTGTATAAGCATATTTTCACTAAAATCCCATTAGAGAAATTTTGAGGTCTAAACTAGGCCTCCTAAGAAAATTGTACAACCAAAATAAAATTTATAAGAACCAATAGGATTCAAGAATATGATGTCAACCATGGGGGATGATTCATGATTTTTTGGGTAAAAAAGTTAAAAGATTAAAAAATAATAAAATAATAAAACTACTTTTTCAATTTGTATTTTCAAATTATCTCCCTATGGTTTTACTCAAATTTCAATCGGGGATGCAAAATTTAATTCCTCATCCAAGGAGTACCCATGTTGCATACTTTAGATGGACCTTTCTATACGAAAATTGAGAAATACATGAAAAAATGTGATTGGAATTGTGTTTTTCATGTATTTATAATTTTTTCATGTAGAAGAGTCCATCTAAAGTATGAAACATGGGTACTCCTTTGATGAGGAATAAAATTTTGCATCCAACGAGTGTTCGCCCTCGAAATTTGAGTAAACTCATAGGGAGATAAGTTGAAAATATGAGTTGAAAAAAGTAGTTTTTTTCCCCTCTAAAATTTGATGATGTAATCTAATATTATTTTATTATTTCCACTATTATTTTATAATTTCCTTAGGAGGCCCATTTTAGACCTCAAAATTCACCTAGTGAATTTCACAATCAAGACTAGACACAAAAGACCTTAAGCATCATTGACTCGTGTATCCTTCAAGTTTCATGCTAGAGTTTAATGACTCCTAGAATAAGAACTATGAATTATTGTTAAAATATTCTCAAAGAAGATATATCATCATTCTTATATATCAGAAGACTTGAAATATCTATATATAAAGTGAAAAAGGTAGAAATATGGTTATCTCACTCTCTTGAAAAGTATGTATCCATAAAATTACTAACATTAGAAAAAATATTAAGAGCTAACATTTGTTTTCACAAACATCATCATGGAATAAGGAGGAAACTTACATGATTGGAGATAGCAAATGATGAGGTCATAAGATCGAGTCAAAGTCATATTTAGATCTAATATTGTCCCATCTCATCAGATCAAGGGAATTGTAAGAAACCTTTGATATTTGACATAACAGTCTTCAAGGATAGAGGATGAGAAATATTATAGAAACCTAAGTTTCCTAAGTCTCTATTTCTCAGAATTTGTGATTAAAAAGAAAGGGTTTTAGTAAAATTTTAATTTGATGATAAATTCAAAATGGACCATGTTATATTCATAAAAGTGGGACAAAATGTAGGGAGCTAAATTGTTTGATGTGGGAGAAAAACTATATTATATTGGTATGCATCTTTATGGGTTTCTTATGGCAAAGATCCAAGATGATTGACATATGTACTCCTTCAGGTTTTTGAAGGGAAAGAATATTGTCAAGAACATGAGCTTGCTTGTATCACTAAAGACCTGAAGTGACATGCACCAAGTTATTAGAATGCTTTATTTGGAAATATTGTAGGGGATTTCCATTTCATCATAAGCCATGTCCTACTTTAAATTTAAGAATAGAAAGGTCTCTCAAGAGAGATGAGTAGTTGGAAGATATTATGGGTTAAAATTTAGAAATGCTAAAGAAATTATCAAGTACGATGGGTATTTGAATTTTTAAATGATTTACTCCATACACATTGTAAGAATTTCTTTGAATAAGTCATGCTATTTGACTATAGATGATTGGTTTATCTATGCCAAGGACAACATGTTATATTTAGGGTTTTTAATCCCTAGTATACTAAGGGTTTTGAACAAGAAAATCCCTAGGGTCTATGGAAAAACCCTAGGATTATATGCTTTCGTTATAAGTAGAAACCATATATCATAAAATAAAGAAATGAAATCATGACGATGATGTGGATGAAGCTGACAAACTTGCATATGTATGCAAGAAATCCATATATCAAGAGGGAGTTTTCATTCTTATTCTAATATAAGCATCCTATATCTCTCTTATTTCATTATAGCTAATGATATTCATTTCTAATAGTATTTATTTTCTTGTCCTTTAATATTTACTTTATTGCAATTGTTCTCCCATGGACTCCTGGCGAGGATTGTGTGTACTCAATGAAGACTTCCAAGGTTCTGGAAGTAGATGAAGAAGGATTGAATAATAAAGGTTGTGGCAAGGCAACTTGTATTAAGAGATATTGTTCAAGTTAGAATTTTAACTTAGAGGGAGCATAATTCATTTGATTTATGTCAAGAAAAAATACGATTGGATGGAAAGAAGTACTAGGAAAAGGATTACCTTAGTGAGATTAAAAAATGACTATTAAGGGAAATTTTTCTTGAAGAAGTGTATGAACTACCTCAATATGGTGAGGTACATGGAGAATTCCTACACTTGTAAGCAAAAGGAAGGCTTTGTATAGGCTCCTCAGAGTTGATGTACTTGGATTGGAAGCAGAAAAGCTTATATGTTAGAGAAAGTTGCATTGACTAGAATATGGTTTCTAAAGGAGGAAGTCAATATCTCTCTAGAAACCCTTTCTCAACTTGAAAGGGAGATGAACCTATGAATTCAATATGAAATATGTTGACAAGATAGTTAATAACTTCAATGACAAAGGGATAAAATCAACATTGTTATGATAGGATATCCTTCAAAAAGAATACCTAATTAGGGTAATTTATATAACCAAGATGTTGGGTGAAGTAAAGGAAGTAGATAAATTTATGAATGAGCCAAGGCATGTAGCTCATCGTATATATCAAGGTATCAACATGCTACATTATATCATGGCACAATTAGTTATGGTTTAAGAAATGTCTAAAACATAAAAGTTCAACTACAAGGAAAGGAGTGCTGAAAAAAGAGGAAACTTGTATATTGCTTCTAATTGGGCTTTGATATTGAGGATTAGTAGGAAGAAAGTCATCTATTACACTCAAATTTTTAGTATGTTGTAGTTTGAAAGGTGAGATTTGAAGAAATATTATTATATCTTGCAAGACTTATTGATCATGTGTAGGTGAAAACATGATGACAAGTAAGGGAACCTTGAGATCTAGTATATACATCATTCATATGGTTAAGAGGGGAGAAATAAGTCTCAAGTACATCTACATTGATGAGCATCCAGCTAATGTTCTGATGAAGTCGTTTCCCAATGATCCAGATTTATACAGGAACACAATAAGATACATAAATATACATAAACATCTAGATTCAGTGGAAATAATACTTCATTTCATTAATATCAAATAACATAAATATTCTTACAAACATAATGGAAATAAACTACCAGGGCACTGGTAGCTTATCTCTGAGAAGAGATGTGGCGGCTAAAGGCCTCTGAAATATGTTACAATGAGGCTTCAATGCCTATTTATTTTTGAGAAACAATGAAAAACCCTAAACATACAAAAACCTAACCGTAGGAGATGAAGCACTAAACCAGTGGGCCCCGTTTGGGTAAATTGGTACATCAATCTCCCCAGGGAAATAAATTTTGCATATGATCTCTGTTTGACATGCTCAATGCCTCATTAGAAATATCTATCGAAGGACTACAAATTTTGAGTGAGAAACATCAATCTATAGAGCCATGTTGCTCCTGGGTTTCCCAAAAAATGTCGTTTAGGGTCTCACAACGGCTCCGGAAGTTTAGGACACGAAAAAATACTAAAAATAGTAAGTTGTGCTGAAACTGAAAGACTAAAAGAGTTGAGGGTGGGGGTTCAAATGGAATAAGTGGGTGGCCATGAATATCCACCTAGATCATTAGGGATTCAAAATTGCTCCAGAAGTTCAAGATTCGAAAACCAGCTAAAAATAGTAAGCTCTACTGAAAATGAAAACATGAAAGAACCGATGGTGGGGTTCCAAATGGAATAGGTGGGTGGCCACCAATATCCACCTGGATCATTCCTCCCCCCTTAGGAAGCAATGGTCCCATTGCATTGAGATCCTCCATGAGATGAGGAAAATTATGATGAACTAGGTATTGTATTTGTGGAAGATGTCAAGGAAGCAGGGGCGGACAAGCTGGATGCGTTCAATAAATTTGGTTTCTTTATTAGCCTCAGAAAGTACATGTATAGATTCTGTGTGTGTGTTCACATGATGTATGGAAATATCAGGCGACGGTACGCCTGGGGTTAGATGAATGGAGTCCTTGACCTGACAGTTTAGAGGAACCTCTCTGGGTGAGGAGAAAATGTCCTCGTATTCCTCCTTGAATTTTTCCATCTGCTGCAGCTTTGAAGGGGAGCCCCTTTTTGATATTGTGGCCAAAATATTCTTATTTCCCTCTGAACGAGCTGTAAGGAAAATAAATTTCTTGGTTTGGGAAACAATATTACTGCGTTTTTTTGCAAAAGTCAAGGAGATGGTAGGAAGCAGTACTACCTCTGGTATCCTGTACAATTTATTTCCCAAAGTAATAACAATAGAACGAGGCCTAGAATAATATGTATCATGTTTCTTCCACAAGTATGATTGGTTCAATAATACATCGGGTACATCAACAGGAGCAACATCACATAATACCTCATTTGTCAATGGCTTGATGTTGTACGAAAGGTGGCACTGCTGGCAGACGTGGAGATCTCTCCATGAGTGAAGCCACTCGATGGTACACGACTGTGGGTGTGCCATGGTCGGTAGGCCAAGCTGCTTCATGACCTATGTTGATATGTAGTACTTTTGGCTACCGCTATCGACAATGAATTGTAGTAGAGAAGCCTTCACCCACATTTGCGAATGGAAGAGGTGCTACGCCTCCTTGGGATCCTCGAGATCCTCCCTCTGAATATTGGTGGTGGCAACAATGGCACTGGAATCTGCATCAATGATTTTCTTCCCTTTTTCATCTCCCTTGTTTGGTTCTGGCTCAGGATAAGAACGTGCATTTGATTCGAGTGCCTTTAGTTCGACCACCAACGACTGTTTGGCCTAACACTCGTTTGTGTTGTGAGTGGGGTTGTTATGAAATTCACACCAATTCATCATGTCCTTATTTGGATATATGTTTTTGTTCTAATTTTCCTTGCTTTGGCTTGCACCATGTTCTATGGTTCGGGGGTGCCTTTCCCTAGCTTTCGATCTGCCGATCCGAAGTCTCGCTTCTTCTGCTTAAATTTCTGCTTGATATTGGCGTCACAGTGATATGTCGTGCCAAGCAAGGTAATGTCGAGGAACTCAATTTCCTCCTGAATTTTTCTGTGCATAAAACTGAGGTACTTGAGCACCAAATGTCTCTCTGAATCCTTATTACCCAACTTTGTGCGCAAAGTATGAAAATAATTCGTTAGTTCCTGCACATATTGATCCCTTTGCTTCTGTAACATGGTCCATTGGATGTACTTGTCCTCATAGCTCCCCATGGGGTAATATTATTCCTTAATGCCATCTCGGAATGGTTTCCAAGTCGGTGCGGCCAAGAACAGAGAGGGTTCCCTCTCATCCTTTTTCTCACAATAGGTTTCCCACCAGTCTTTGACATGGGGGCAGCTTTGAGGAGTGAAAAAATAATCTTTTCTCGGTTGGAGAAATCATGGATCGAGAAATAACCTTCTAGAAAATTCAACCATATATCTATGACGTCTGCATCTATCTGGCCTTCAAATACATGAATGTCAAATTTTACCTGTACCTTGAAGGGAGTGGCGCCTCCAGAGTGGTTTTTGGATGCAGATGCATGGTAGGTGGGTAGACATTGAAGGACCTAAGAAAATTTATCCATCATCGCGTTACTTTGTTTCTTGATGGCCTCCTCTAGCAATATTTTTATAGGATATCCTTCTCCCTCATCTTTCTTTTCTTCCGGCATGGGAGGTCGTCAGGGTTTGCGAGGCTGATCTTGCAAGGGTTCAACTAGATGGAGCCCTAACTTCTTATATCATGACCTCGTTGGGGACATGCAAAGAAAAATAGAGAAACAGTAGATGCTATGATAACATTGATCTGGATTTATGTAGGAACATAATAAAATACATAAATATACATAAACATAGAGATGCAACACAAATAATACTTCATTTCATTAATATCAAATAATTTAAATATGCTTACAGACATAACAGAAATAAACTAGCTAGGGCGCTGGTAGATTATCTCTGAGAAGATATGTGGTGGCTATAAGCCTATGAAATGTGTTACAATGAGGCTTGAAGGCCTATTTATTGTTTAGAAACAACGAAAACCAATAAACATCCAAAAACCTAACCTTAGGAGATGAAGTGCCAAAAATGTGGGCCCCATTTGGGGAAATTGGTACACCAATCTCCCTGGGGACGTAACCTTGGAATATGATCTCCGTTTGATGCCCTAAATTCCTTGTTAGAAATATGTATCCAAGGAATACAACTTTGGAGATAGCATGCTCTTGATTTTCCCAAAAAACATCGTTTAGGGCCTCAAAATGGCTCCGTAAGTTTAGGACCTGAAAAACTGCTAGAAATAGTAAGGTGTGATAAAATTGAAAAACTGAAAGAACTGATGGTGGGGCCACCAATATCCACCTGGATCATTAGGGCCTCAAAATAACTCTAGAAGTTTAGGACTCAAAAACCTGCTAGAAATAGTAAGCTCTACTGAAAGTGAAAATATGAAAGAACCGATGGTGGGGGTCCAAATGGAATAAGTGGGTGGCCACCAATATCCACCTGGATCAGCCAAAGAAAATATTTTTAAATTTAGAGAAAATATGGGGCTTGTGGAGATTAGCCGTCTCACTAAGAGGAAGTGCTAATATGATTGCAACATGAATGGACATTATCTTGAGAGGGAGAATGGTATGAGATGATGAGAGTACTCAACATGTAGGATTGAGTGAGTTCCTCTTTGAGTGGGCCCAATAACACACTAGAAGGGTGTAGTGAGGTCTTAGACCTGATCGCACACCATAAGGGTGTATTGTGGTCTATCACTATCTAGACACGAGCACATACCGAAGAGTGTATTGAGCTCCTAGACTGGATCACACACCAAATAAGGTGTAGCGATTTCTTCAACATCTAGACCTGATCACCAAAAAAGGAAAGGTTGTTCGAGGTCTTGTACCCTATTACAACTACGGAAGGTGTAGTGAGGTCCTTTAGTATATAAACTTGATCACCAACTAGGGAAGGGTTGAGTGAGGTCCTAGACCTGATCACACACTAGGGAGGGTGTGGTGAGCTATTTCAGCATATATACCTGATGACAAACCAAGAGGGGTTGCATGAGCTCCTGGCCCAAATTTCTCACTAGAAAGGGTGAGAGCGTGCTTGCTAGTTGCATTATTTTAGAATATTGGCCTATTGAGAGGACTGGTCACTTTGAATAAGTCCTAGATTTGAGGATTGATCAGTTTGGGAGATTGAGTCCTAGGAATGACTACTTCAGAACAATGAGCCCTGATATGTTGATTATATGCCATGGTTTTCGTACCACCCCAGATATGGCCACTAACTGATTTTGATGGTAGAAGATGATGATGATAAGATAATATTGATCTAGGTCAAGGGTGTTGACCTAGATGATAATACTATCAATGAGTTGAACCTTTCCTTATATAGATCATGTATATAGATAACATCTTGATAACCATTATGAATACCTCCCTAGCTAAGAGGCAGTGTTGAATTTTTTTAGCTATGGTCAACCTTTATTTGTATAGATATTTTTAAAAGAAAATTATATGAAGCACATTTTTCAAACTTGAAAGAAAAATAATTATTTTTTATTCAAAAGAAAAGTATTATAAGGCTCATCAAAGAGTAGGAAAATGAAAAATTTTGAATTTGAATTTTATCTCCACAAAGACCAAGTCAATCCTCCAACAACCAAGTCATCTTACCCAAGAGACGTGGCCCTATGCATGGATGATAAAATATAAATAGAGCCCATTTTCTCTCCCGAAGGACAAAAATTGGATGATCTAGGCTAAGGTACACATACGAAGTCTGAGGCACTGTATCTCGGTGGAGCATATGTGAGATTCTTGAGGTAAAGTGGCGAGACCTTGAGGCATATTCCTAAGGTAAAGGGCTAGGACCCTCAGGCATATTACTAAGGTAAAGGGTTGAGACCCTAAGGCATCTTCCTGAGGTAAAGCATCGATACTCTTAAGCATGTAAGTTTGTGGAAAGGAAATGAAATCCTGAGATATATTTCTATGGAAAAGGGTCCGATACCTTCAGATTTATATATGAGGAAAGGAGGTTGAGAATCATGTGATTAATCATTATGGAAATAGGTTGATATTTGTGGCATAGTGCGAGTTTAGAGGCATATTTTGAGGACAATACCTTGAGTTACTTGATGATATTATTTAGACAAAATGGTGGGGGACTAACATGGTCTTGGGCGGTTGGTCATATTTTTGGTTAGCTGAATATGATGTGTCTATTGTTGCATTGAATCTATAAGGAAAATGTTGGATGGGTATTTCCCCATTATGGGTTTTCCTAAGGTAATATCTTTTGTTACTTGTGTGGTTTCTTCTCTTTTATTCTACTATCATTTTATCATTCATGTATTATTTATAATTTTCTTAATGATGTAATTATGTTTAAGAATGCGCTAGAAGATAATTTAAAACATCAAGAGGAATTATCAATAAAGAAAACCATGTATAAATGAATCCTTCCAACTATGCATATCAGTTTCTTTAAACATATATATTTTTATAATCGTTCTTGGAGTTTTCATTATTTTGAAAGAGTGGGAAACTAAGGTATCCAAAATGGTTCTAAAGATTTTACAAACCTTCCATGTGACCATATTTCTTAAAAGCATTAAGAGAGGGTAATAAGGGGTTTCAAATGGTTGGTGATAAGTTTTGAGATAATTTTGTAAATCACATTATACAGAGATATAGGGTGAAATTTTCCAGGGTTTGATCTTTCATGTTTTTTAGGAATAAGGGTGATGGGGGTAGCATTGAGAATAAGCATAACCATTTATATTTTCCTTGATTTTTCCACAAGTTTCAAAACATCATTTTTGGTCATGTTCCATAGAAACAAAAGGAGTTAGAAGTGAGTCCATTTGGTACATAATACTTACCAAGTAGGACGTCCATAACAACATTTTACACCTCTATAAGAATGATTGGATTCATTCAAATATCATTGTGTTCATCTGCAACAAGAAGAGGGATATGTTTGGTTATTCTAAGATAGTTGTTGATTGATCATATTTAGGTTCCTCCAAGAGAGAGTTAAAGGAATTGGTTAGTTTTGAGTGGGTAGGAAAAAATTTGCCTTTAGAATATATAATAGAGTTGATTCTTTTGTTTTGTTAGCTTTGACTCAAGCATCTATCAGAGAACTTGGAGTTCTACTTTAGCTAATAATTTTGAAATTTTTTCCTCCAAAGAATTTCTTCTTGATGGAATAAATATTCTCGTAACCAAAAAATTTATTTCTCCTTAACTTCTAGTTCTCACCATTTTCTCTTTGACATTATTTCATGCTAGATTTCCCCCATCGAAGTTTCTACGTCCTTTTGATCCTAAAATATGTTTCCAAAAATTATTAATTTTCCATATTTTTATTCTTTACTTAGATTTTTTAAGAACTATTAGAAATTAGAAATTATAGTGTCATAAGGGATTTCAAGTTCCATCGACTAATATTTTTATGTTTTGTTGGAAATCTTAGTGCTCCACCCAAAATTTTTTGAAATGAAGGGGCCATTTTTTGAGGATGTTTGGGCTATCCCATATGAGATTGTGGTAAATGGTAAGATACAACTATTGTAAGGATGTTTTATTCAAAAGAATATTTGGAAAGAAATAATGATTTTGAAATTAGTAATTTTTCTAATGTACTGGATTTTATCTTTTTCCTCCTCTCTCATTATTTTGTGTCTAGATTCCATTGATGATTTCAATAGAAAGTAGCTTAATGTCTTGAATAAATTTAAAAATACATTCATGTATGGATAAAAAAACCCAAATCCTGCTAATTAATTCTTCAGTTTTGTTATGAACTCAAAATATTCCTCATTATCCAAGTATACTTTTCTATTACCAGGTAGCAAGTCACATAAATATACATAAAATCATGATTTTATATGGAAGCTTGAGGTCCATAATGATTAGTAATGATGTCTTTCCTAGTGATTCATATAAATTAGAAGTACACTAATGTATTATTACTTATGGAAAATAAATATGAAGTGATTACCATGTTAGATGTCCACCTAAACCCATTAAAAAATCATTGGCATCTAGAGCTACATAGCTACAATTTACCTAAGGAATTTTATGAAGGATCCACGTTATTGTTGAAGAAATTTTGATCTCTTAAAGTAATAATATGTTTGATTTCCTAGAAAATCTTGTTTCTAAAAATTATTTTTTTGATATTACCATTTATCCATCATATTTTCCGGTAAAAGATCATAATTGTTGAGCTTTAATGAAAAAGGAAGAGAAAGATTCGTTATCAAAGAATTTCACCAAGGTTTACTTGCAAGTCCCCAATTTGCCTAAGTAACCACAAATTTGATATTTTGGCCCCTTTATTATCATATTTTCAAGTTTTCTTCATTTATTTACCCTCGTTTATGATTATTACTAGGATAGTTGAGCCACTCATAGTAGGCTGACTAATGGGGGCTAAAAATTTTCAATTAGATAGTCAATTTTTTTTGGACTCTTATTGGATGGTTAGGAGGGATAAAATGAATTTCTTCCTTTTGATGGGCTATTTTATTTTTTTCTAAATATATACCTTCAAAATCCATGTCCTTTCCTTCATATAGAAATTTTTCATGTTCTTCTATTACCACCTTTTCATTTTGGTTGTCATTACCGAGTCAGGTCTCATTCAGGTTTTATTTCCTTCTTCGCGAGAATTCCTAGTATTTCTTGCATGGGAGGGATATTGGTGGGTATGTTCCAGTTTGGGTAAGGGATTACCTCATTTGGGTATACCATGGATTAAATTTTTTTCTTTGTGGTAATCACTCCTAGTGTCCTAACATCCAAGGGTCCAACATGCTCTCTCTATGGTCATTTCTTTATGTGTCCTTTCAAACATTAGACAGTAAGGGATTGAGCGGTTGAGAAGAGAAATTTTTTGAATAGGTATCTATGCACATGACATATTTTGTAGTGGATGGGCATATAATCCTAGTATATCACCTACATCCATTATGAGTCTTTATAAGATAAACATATAGAGGATGGAAATAGTGGTGAGATTTGAAGTTATGTTTGGTCTTCATGATTAATATTTTAGCCCTTAAAATATGTGTAATAATTAATATAAAACATGTTTTTGATGTCGGGTTCAAAAATATAATTTAAATTTTTCAAATTCAATTTTTATGCCCCTCCAAATATCAAGTCATCCCTCCAAAATATCAAGACAACTAGGCCCTTTAGACACACCACTTAAGGTTCATCTAATCACTATATATACTCATTAGATTTCATCACTTGGAAAGAAATTGTGATTGATTATATTCCTTATATTCACATTTGAGAAGTAGTAGAACAAGATTTATCTAGGGAATATTGAAGACACTTAAATAAAATTCAAAATATCTAATAAGGTTCAATTCTGACCAGAGCAGGCCAACTTGTTTGGATAGAAAATTCACTTGTCTAGAGTGTATTTTACTAGGTGTGACCAGGGATATGTTACTATTTAGTTTGGATTTATGCTTGAACAGAGGAATTATATGTATCTTTGTTTAACTAAATACTTTCTCTAAGGAAAAGGTTGTTGCGTTCCCCCCCATGTGGATTTTCCCAAGGTAAAACTCTTGTGTCTTGTATTTGGTTATCTCTTTATGATTCTACTAGAATTTTGTTTCTACTCTTGAGATATTATGTGTAATTTATTTATGATGAATGTGATTAAAATAGATATTAATATAATAAATCATAATAAGTAATTATAAAATAAGGAGATTCCCGAAAAATCAACATGGTATCAAAGCTATGGTGAAAGACCAACCTTGAATGAGCCCTAGAATTCAAGACAAAAGTCCTCAACCACATTCGAACTCAGTTAAAATAAAATATTCATATGAAATGGAGAAGGGTTATTTACAAATCATCCCTAGTTACAAATATACCCTAGTTATAAGAGGAAGACAATATGTTGTAAATATGTTATCAATGATGTCAAAGGTGTTGTTAACATTATGTAATGTTCCCAATTTTTATGGAACATTAAATTTTTCTATTTTCATATAGAAGATAAATAAAATGGGTAGGAGACACATTAATTTGATGAATAGGTAATAAAAATCCTCTTGGTATGAAGGAGGATCACTTTTGGAGCTTTATTTCATATATCCATGTGTGAAAGGGGCTTATGGAAGAAGGCTAGGCCAAGTTTGACCAAATCAAATTGCGCAGTAGCATGAGGTGGAGAGCACATTGTGGGGCAGCGCAGTGGGATAAGGAGGGAAGATTCTAGAGGAAGGAAACCCTAATGAGTGGGGTCCACTGAGATGGAGCTCACCTTTTTTAAAAGGAGGGCAAGGTAGCCATTGGAGATCATGTTGAGTATTATTCATCTTTGGTCCGGTGGGCTTACAGTAGATTCATGCTACTTAGCAAGAATTGCCAGAGGAATTCCTGTTTAGGATTCCTTCCCCTTCTTGAGAGGCCTCTTGAAGGTTGTTCTTAATTATCCATATTTTATGGCTCAAGGCCAAAGCTACTATCTCTAGTGACAACATTATTCTTGTTCAAGAGTGTTGTTGCATTGAAGAGAATTGTAGTGGAGGACATCTACACCGCTTCCGTAGCTAGTTTTCTGAGGAAGGGAGTCCCTATCCCTTTGAGGATTTAGTGAGGGAGATTTTAGAACATTATTGCAGACTTTGGCAGTAAGGCCATCTCATTCCTTGTCGACACAACGCAGTTCACCCAGTGACTACGTTATTTTCTTGAGAGCATTTGTAGTGGGGCAATTCCATACTGTTGGAGGGAGATATTATTTGATGAAGGGATCAGAATTTCAATCAAAATATCCATTGGAGGAGGAATATTCAGATTGGGCATCATCTACAGCCATCCCCATCCAGTTCTATTTCTGATTTGCAGCTACTACCCAACAACTCCGGCACTTTGCAGATTTTGGGTTCTATGATCAATCCTTCCAGGATTGATAGGAGGTAGCCTTTGGGAGTTGATGTCTTCACTCATAATGTTATATTGTACCATATCATTTTATATATATGAATTTTTCATTTGTAGCATGTAGTTGCTCTTTAAAATCGCGGTGTCATATCTAGGGTTTATATGTGCAGCAGAGTTTCTTTCATGATTTATGTACTCTTATCTTGAGGCTTGGCATTGTACATCTTGAGTATCATTTCCATAAATATTTTGTATGCATGTGTTGCTACTATTATTATAATGAGATAGCTATGGATTCCTCTCACATTTTATGAGTATGTGTCACTACTATTTGTGAATTGGTGTATTTTCTCATTGTTGTAGCTCTATCTTGAGGCATTCTCAATAGAGTAGATTGTTCCTAATAGGAAATATCACATAGATATATACATAGTTTGTGAAGGGCTAGGTAGCCTATGGATCTCACCCTCTCTTTAGAGGTGACAGATCTGGAAAAATTCCCCCACAGTCTATCTCTGGAATAGACTTGTGCTATTTCTAAAAAAGGAATATTACAGTGGTATCAGAGCACCTTTCTTGGCTCAGCCTATGGCCTTCAAGCCCAAGAAAGAGGAAGAATATGATGATGTAGAAGATGAGCTTGATCTCATCTATTTTCAGAACAAAGAAGAACCTCGCCAAGGAGGAGAAGAAAAGAGAAGAAGAGGAAGGCACATGCACTTCCTATTCTCAAAAAAGGAAGCAAGCATGAGAGATGCTTGGATCATCTGGTTCTAAATCAATACCTGGATGAATATAAATTCAATTCTGTAGCATTCAGGGAAGGTACAACATTCCCATAGTTTATTTAGCAGAAGGAGGAGAGAAGGCCCTGCAGTAGAAGATAAATCAGAGGAACTAGGTTTCTATTGTCTACATTTGATGGGGACACTTCAGCTAGAGCTTGGGTGAAAAATCTAGAAGCCTTTTTCTTGCTACATCCAGTGGCAGAGGAAGAAGTAGTGGAGATTGCAGCACTAGACATAGAGGGTGAAGCCTTTGTTTGGTAGCTCAAACCCTTGGTCCATTCAAGGGTAAGCTCTTTTGAAGACTTTTCTCAAAGGTTGATCCAAACCTTTGATGGAGAGAGGACTAAGTAAGAGAAACCTTTTTTAGCTATGGAGGAGGAAGCTATGGCATTAGAGGAGGCAACTGCTGCAACCACACAAGAAGACCCAAGGATCCATCAAGGTATAAGTGAAGTTCCACTTTTCATTTCAGCAAACAAGTTAGATAATTGTGGAAATTCATCTTTAAAGATCCCACGATCTACATATTTTGCTATTCCAGAGCACCAAGATTGCACTGCGGTGTGCAAAGGTTTTAAGGAAGAGATAAACCCTCATCCTCAGGTATTTTTGATGAGTCTCATTCAGCCCTTGAGGTTGGGATGTGAACCATTGGAGGATGAAATAAACCATGGAACCTTTATGATAAATCAAGGAACAAACCTTGAACCGGAGGATGAAACAACTGCTACACTATTGGAGGAATTAGCAACACTGTCAAACATGGGTGGAGAGGAGATATTACCTCCATCATATTTGGATCCTCATGGATCCAACATAGTCATGTGTGAGATATCTTTCCTAAAATGTCTCCAATAAGCTTCATTTCAAACTCTCATGAAATGCAAAGAGTGTAATTTGATTTTGGACGATGGTAGCCCTCATGGGAGGAGTACCAAAGGAGGAAGAAGGGGAAGACATCCACAAGGAGCTGAGTGGATATGGATGAGAAGCAAGGGGATGATTTGCCACTTGCAAATATATGATAAACATTGTTACCGATGAAATAGGTAACCTCATTGTTACCTACTTTTTGAAGCATCAAGAAAAACACCTGATTTTGAAAAAGTGGCGATGTAGAATCAAGAAAAAAAAATTGAGCATGTTTTTGGCACTTTAAGCTTTTTTCATTTTGTTTTCTTCTTTTTTAAATTTTTTTTTATTTTTTTATTTTTTTTATTTTTTATTGCGATGTTTTTTATGTCGATTTTGAATAGTAGTGGTGTATCATAACCAACGTTTTTTTATAGGATTGATTTTGACACTATAGATTTTCTAATGTCTTCTTCTTCTGTGAGATGTTTATTTTTAAGTGCATTAATGTACTTGTGTTTTAAAAAAAAAAAAATTTAATTTTTCTTAAAATAAAAACTTGTAATGATATCTTCACTTTTTCACATAGATAAAAGATGGGAAAAGGGGTCAATATTCTAAAGTTTATATTTTCTACATGTTTATGTATTGTTAAATAATTTTTCAATGCACATCAAATAATTATCGCTAAAAAACCAATATTTTGAACCATATGACAAAAAGATACAATTTTTCAATATAAATACAATGCAAAAAACACACTTTTACAGACTTTTTGTTGGAAAAAACATGTTAAATAAACTAAATTTTTGGGAGAATATTAACAAAAAAACTTAAGAAAATAACATTTTTATTGAATTTTATGTCAAAAAATAATAGCAATCACATGTTTTTTGCAAAAAAATAAGGGTTTTTCTCATAAAATATCAAAGTCTAAACATTACAAGTAAAACTAATTAATAGTTCTAAAAAATAAGCTTTGTTTGCAAGCATAACTTAAACATCATCAACAATATCAACTAATACATCTTCGACATCATCTAGAACAGCATTGATGGCTTCTTGCGCAACATTTTCTTCTTGATTTTTATCATTGTCGTCTTCTAATGGATCTTTCATGTCATCAAATATTCCAAAGTTTCCCTTTCCAATCATTCCATATAATGGTGGTTGAGGTTCCTTTTCTTTTTTTTCCACACGTGATTCATTAAAATCTCCTTTCCTCAAACCAACTTCTTTCTTCGCATCTGGAAGGAATTTAAGAGCATTAATTCTTTGTTGAATAAATTTGCATTGAACTGGGTATTTCTCAATGACAATGCAATTTATTCTTTTTTGTAGGCAACATGCTAGTGTTTTACCTAATCATCAAGCACAAAAAAATTAAGTAAGAAAATTAGTATGGAGACATAAAAAGTAAAAAAGAAAATATTTAAATTTAAATTTGTATAATAAAACTTACCTGAACCTGAGAATAAATCCAAAATGCATTCTCCTTCATTTGAACATAGATCTATAATATAGTTAATCAATTCTTGTGGTTTTTGATAAATGTTAACTATATCTCCTTTTGCATCTTTATCCTCATATGTTAGTTTTCTTACAACTGCATCATAAACCAATACTTGACTATGACTCTTCCCATCTACTCGATTCATAATAATATGCCTATAGCTATCGTCTTTTGTCCAACATTCAACATGGATGAACTCACAATCATTTATAATAGGTTGATCTTCGAAAGAAACAATATTTGACTTTTGCCTGTAACATAACATAATAAAAGCTCAATTAAATTTTACATGAATAAAAAAATTTAGGAGGAATCAAACATACAATTTCAAAGTCTTACCATGTAAGTTGCATACTTGAGTTTTCTTTACCCTTGAAGCTTGTTAATAACATTGGAAACTGTGTGTCTGAATGAAATTTCACAATCGCCAAAGTGGTGATGTTGTCACTTCTTGAAAACCCGTAACCACTTTACTAAAAGCTTGATAAGTATATGGTTTTCTATCATATTCAATGTCTGGGAAATTGAAACCATGAGGAATATCTACAATAACTAGGCCATATTCCCTTTTAGGTATTAGTGATGCAATGTCTTCACAGTCACCTTGTATTATTTGATATTGGACACTCTCGAGCCCATTCCAAATGTAATGATTAAGAGTAGGATCAAGTTCAACATTCATAAGACGCTTCCTTCTCATGTTCTCCATCTTAATTTTTTTAATAAAGCTTTTGAAAGTATCTGGTACTCCATTTCCATCCTTCTTCGACATCTTTAATGACACACACACACACACACACAGATATATATAAGTAAGAAAATAAAAATAGTTTAAATATGAATAAAATTAATTTATAAATCAACATACCTTATTGAATGCAATATAAAAGTCTTTTAGTGTTGATGTAGAACTTGCTTCTGGGTAGTTGTGTACAACATCATCCCAACTGCCTTCATTCAACATTCTAACCATGCGTTCTGTATTTTCATAAAAAAATTCTGACTGAATAAATCAGGTTAAAAGCATTAATATACTGACATGTATAACAAATTATACCAACATCATTATGTTTTATTTAAAAGAAAATTATAATGAAAGAAAAATAAGAAACAATTCAAGAAACTTACTTTTGAAATTCTGCACACTTTTCTTCCATTGATAATTCACCCGACTTCACACGGGCTAATACAGATTTGACTAATTTATCATCCTTCACACATTGCATTGTTCTCCAAGTTGTGATAGTCATATCCTCTAGAAGCTGCTTCATTTCAGGACCTGCCTTACTGTTGGTACATATTATGGGTTTACTCTTTATAACCTTCTGATTTTTTATGGAAATATTCTCCCACCGATCAAAAATCTCGTCAATCAAATCCCATACCTCCCTAGTTCTAAATGCCAAATGAAAAATGTTATCTGTGCCTCTCAAGAAATTTGTATTCAATTTTCCATCTTTTTCTTTTTTTCATCAATTTGATAACCTGTTTCCATTAAACATTCCTTTCAAAATGCTACACTAACTTGTGTCTTATCCCCACCACATTTTTCTACGAATTCATTATGACTAAATCTAACCCTTTGGATGAAATTCATTTTCATTCTGTACTCATTATCTGCATTATGATCCCATGCTAATAACTTTGATTCTATTTTTGTTAAGCCAACGTAAATGATGCATTTAACTGTTTGAAAACGATATTTATTGGGATATTCTGCAATCAATTGTCTCTTAGCCTCTATCAAATGGTTCCCTCCAATTACATAATATTTATAGTCAAAACATTTTGTCTTGTCAAATGCTTGTTTGTTGGGAACCTGACGTGGATCGAAAAGAACCACATAATCCACCACATGCGCATATGGATTGAACCTGAACAATGTTTTCAAATTATATACATGTAGATGATGGACCTTTCTAATTTGATATTGAGATTGTCCTTCATCTGGGCTATAAAATTGGTTAACATTAAGCTCAAATGTTTGGCCACCAAGAATTAATTTATTCTTCCTCAACTCTTGTCGAATAGCATTTTGTTTTGTTTTAATAACGCCATCCACTAACTCAGCACCTCGTGTTATGATTTCTCTGCTTCTGTGAGAGCTTTCAGTTTGTTCTTCACTACTTCTCACGACCTTTACAGGTTCACCAATATTTCATTTCATAGTCTTATTGGATAACATATCAGTTTTTTTATAAACAAGCTCTCCTTCATGAGGTAAAAGAGAGACATCTTTGGTGATTTTTCTTTTTGGTGTCTGATCTGTTTTCTTCTTTTTCACAACAGTTCTACTCTCCTCCTCACTAATTCTATCATAATTTTATGTTTCATGTTCGACACCTTCAAAAGAAACATGTTTAAGTTTACTAGATTGACCCACCTTAGTGACTCTTGGTTGATCCCCTCTTTGTACTATTGCAGTGTCACGAGCTATTGCTCTTTGCTTCAATCTCCTTTCCTTTGTCTTTGTGGAAAGTGTCGATCACATCCATAACATTTGGCACCAACATATAAATACCTTCAAACATGTTTTAAATACTCGGAACAAAATCCTATGAAACAAAATAAAACATGTCAATGATCAATAATTTATAAAAAAAGGAATCATCCTTACAATAATGCATAAAGGAAATAAAAATAAGCATACTTACAATGTTATTTGCAATGTTGCTTGATATTTCTCCAGAAAATTTTGAAGATATTTCAGCTGTGTCATACTTGACGATTGATAGACGATATCTAACCTTATCACGTTTCTGACCCTTCCTTGCAAGAACATAAATAGTGTTTGTATTCGGGACCATACATATGTCTCATACTCTACCCATCACATCATATGGCTCATTTAAGTCAATCATACCACAAATCAGATAGATGAGTATATCAGCCTCCGTTTCACTGTCTTCAAGATACCATGAGAAATCAGTTTTATCTATTTCCTCAGCATTCTTCCAATCAGAAATAAGCTTTAATGAACTTGGTGCCCCACTTGCTTGACTTTTATTAGTGTGTGCAACAATGTCCTTATTGTGTCCAATAGTGTCCATAGTGCGTCCAGCTGCAACTTTATATTTGGGAGTTGCTACCCTAGGTGCAGAAACATTCACAGAAATCTTTTTTGATGCCATTTTCCTTATATATATATATATATATATATATATATATATATATATATATATATTAGTTAATGGAAAAATAATGCAGAGAAAATAAATTTAATAAAAAAAATTTATTTCTAAAACTAAATAGCTTGAAATTAAAGCAGTAAAATTAACTATAAAAATTTTCGTTTAAAAACAAAATATTATAAATGATATGTATATATATCTATATAATATGTTTTGAATACATTTTATAAAAAATTTTAAAATGTGTTTAAATTGTATAAAACAATTTTTAAAAAATAAACTATTATTTTCAAATTTCAGTTTTTCTTTAATATTTAAAAAAAAACAAAAAAATTACTAACTATTTATAACAAATCTTAAAATTAAATTTTATTTTTTTCAAGGCAATGATTTTATTAAAAAGGCAATGATTTTATTAAAAGAACTTATAATCTTTTAATATATTTTAAAATTTTAAAATTTAATTTTACATCACATAGCAATTGAATAAAAATTAACAAAACAAAATTAAAAAAAAAAAAAATATTTTACTTTACATAGAAATTAAAGAAAAAATTATAAACTTAAAATTATAAAAAATTAATATAAAAATTTATAAATTTATATAATCTTTTAATATATTTGAAAATTACAAATTTCTATTTCACATTACATAGTAATTAAATAAAAATAAACAAAATAAAATGAAAGCAATTAAACAGAATAAAAGAAAAAATTTAATTTTTTATAATGTTGTTTTAATATTTAAATTTAAAAAAAAAAAATATTTAAATGATAAAAACGAATGTTATAACATTATATATTTTTTTTAATTTTTTTAATTGGATTGTTATATAGTTTTTTTTTTTTAATTTATTATATTGTTATATTAAAACAAATGTTTTTATTTATTTATTATATTGTATTGTTTTTTTCTTTAACTATATAATGTTAAAAAACAAAACATAATTGTTATTTAATAATTTTTATTTTTTTTAATATATTTGTTATATTTTGATATTTTTAACAATTATTATATAACAATGTTTTTAATACTTAAATTTAAAAAAAAATAATAATAATAATATTTAAATGTTAAAAACAAATGTTATAATATTATATATATTTTTTATTTTTTTAATTATATGGTTATATAGGTTTCTTTTTTCTTTTTTCTTTTTCCGTTTTCTTTTTCTTTTTCAAATTTATTGTATTGTTATATTAAAACAAATGTTTATTTATTTATTTATTATATTGTATTATTTTTTTCTTTAATGTTTAAAAACAAAACATAATTATTATTTAATAATTTTTAATTTTTATTTTTTTGATATTTTTAACAATTATTATATAACAATGTTTTTATTATATTATATTATATTATATTATTATATTATATAACAATGTATAGTCCTGATGATGAACCACACTGGTTGGTTCGAAACGTGTCGACCTCGTTCTTTTGCATGTGATTTTTACCGAAAGAATTTCTACTAACAATTTTTTTATTATTTTTGTATATAACAATGTTTTTATTAATTTTTAATTGTTTTATAAAAACAAATTTAAAAAAAAAAAATTTAAAAAATTAAAAATAAAAAAAAACAAATTTAAAAAACAAAATAAAAAAAAACAAAAATTAAAAATTGTTTTATTAAAACGAATTAAAAAAAAAAAATTAAAAAAAAATTAAAAAATAAATAAAAATAAATAAATAAAATTTAAAAAAAAATTTAAAAAAAAAATTGCATGTCCCGTAGCGTTCGAGCACAACCGCGGGGCAGTGGAGGCCGACGGGCGGCGCTACGGGGGTTGCCCAGCCGGCCTCAGGGCCCCCGCTGGGCGGGGAGGCCGATTCCGAGTAGACCGCGCCCGCGGGGCGCCGGACGCCGGCGGGCGGCGCCACGGGGGCTGCCCAGCCGGCCTCTAGCGCCCCGCGGGCGCGCTCTACGACTACGACACATTTTGTTTTTAAATTTTATTTTAATTTTTTTTTTTGATATAATATAATTAATAATTGTTATTTAATTAAAAAAAATTGTTAAAAATATCAAAATATAACAAATATATTAAAAAAAACAATTTATTAAATAACAATTATGTTTTGTTTTTAAACACTATATAATTAAAAGAAAAAAACAATACAATATAATAAATAAATATAAAAAAACCATTTGTTTTAATATAACAATACAATAAATTATTAAAAAAAAAAAACTATATAACAATACAATCAAAAAAATAAAAATAAATATATGATATATAACAAAACAATAACAAAAAAAAAATTGAAGATTTAAAATTAAAAAGAATAAAATTAAGATTTAAAATTAAAAAAAAAATAGAATATAAAATCAAAAAATTCTCAAAAAAAAAAAAACATTTTAAATAACGAAACCACTGATATATTTATGATAAAAAAAATCAAATAAAAAATGTTATAATATTATTATTTTTTTATGTGCATGGTCGTTTTATGGATTTTTCTGTCTAGATAAACTTATAAGTCTTAAAAAAAAAAAAAAATCCTAAATTTTTGTCCTTAAAACCCTAAAAAATTTAGTTCTTTTTGCATTTTCTTCTCTAAAAAAATATAAAAAAATTATGGTTTTTGAACCTAAAAACCTTAAAAAAGTAGTTTTTGGACACAAAAAACTATAGAAAAACAGATTTTCCCCAAAATTGTCTTTAAATTGACAAAATAGAAGGAAAACTAACCTTTGAAATGCAAAAAACTGCTGTCACCAATGCCAACACAACGCCTCCACAAAATTACGAATATCAACACAATGCCTCCAATGCTAATGCAATGCCTTCACAAAGTTACCAATGCCAATGCAACACCTCCACAAAATTACCAATAGCAACACAACGCCTCCAATGCCAATGCAATGCCTCCACGAAGTTACCAATGCCAACGCAACACCTCCAGAAATTTGCTCTAACAAATACCAAAAAACTTGATGTGATGTAATGAATAGAAACAATCATTCCTATTATATAGCGAATATTGTCTGATTGGTTTACTGTTTAACGAATGTGGGATTAAAATTTCAAATTTAAAATATTTACATTTATTTTATTATAGTTCATACTATAGTTAAAATACTTATTATTTGCATGTAGTTATCATAGTTAATATTTTATTTAATATTTACATGTACTGAATGTTGAATAATTCAAATATAATCTCAGATTAAAAATTAAAATATGAAATACTTACATGTAATTAATTATAGTTAATATTATAGATAAAATAGTTAATATTTGCATTTAGTTATCATAGTTAATATTTACATGTAATCAATGTTTAAAATCATGGGATTAAATTTTAAAATCTAAAATATTTACATGTAGTTAATTATAGTTAATATTATAGTTTAAATAGTTAATATTTACATGTTGTTATTTTTGTAAATATTTACATGTAGTCAATCTTAAACCATTCAAATAAAAAAATTATTTTAGTTTCGAAGACATGCATGAAAGAAATATTTTGTGGATATTTTGAATAGAAAGTATGGTGAAATATTTGAAGACCAACAATTTATTAATAAATTTTGAAATATATTTTAGATGAATATAACATAAGTTTAAAATTTAAAATATTTACATGTAGTCATTATAGTTAAAATAGTTAATATTTGCATGTAGGTATTATAGTAATATTATAGTTAATACTTACATCTAGTCAATGTTAAATCATTGAAATAAAAACATTATTTTAGTTTGGAAGGCATCCATGATAGAAATATTTTGTGGATATTTTGAATATAAATAGTGGTAAAATATTTCAACACAAATAGTTTATTAAAAAAAATGTTAAATACATTTTTTGACTAATATTTGTACCAAATATTTGAAATGAAAATTTTGGAGGGAAAGTTTTTCGCGAATTTTTTTGGGGGGAAATTTTGGAGGGAAATTTTTTCACGAATTTTTTTGGAGGGAAAATTTGGAGAGAAATTTTCAGTCTTTAAGCTATATATTGTAAGTGGGAGAGGAATTTGTATCATTCAACCTATTCTTGTTGAAAGCAATGGTTTCTTCTGATAGCAAAGTTTTTATTTGTACGACATCAACATCTTCATCACGCAACAACTCTATTCAGAGTGATGAATATAACGGGAGTTCGTTCACCATGAATAGAGAGTCAAAAAATCGACTTGGTCGTTATCCTAAAGATAATGAGAACAAAATTGATGAGGTGCAGCAAAATGAAATCTATGTAAATCGAGCGCCAGTTATACCACTTACTCTTAATCCTAAGGATTATGAAAGCAACAGTGATGAAGGGCATGATGAAGAATTCCCAGAGTCAAAAGTTTCACTTCGTCCTAATCCCAAGGATTATGAGGACACCATTGATGAAGAGGGAGATGAAGAATATCCACTTTAGCTTAATCATAAGGATTATGCGAGAACAACAAATGAAGAGGGGAATGAAGAATCTATAGAGTCAAAATACCCACTCTGTCCTAATCCTAAGGAGTATGCCAGCACCACTGATGAAAAGGGGGATGTAAAATTTCCAGAGTCAAAATACCAAATTCATCCTAATCGTAAGGATTATGTGAGCACCACTGATGAAGAGGGGAATGATAATGTTTTGATCAACATCCACTTAGTCGATCACAGGATTATGCTGACTGTACGATGAAGAAATGAAAAAAAGATACAGTGATCAAAATATCCACTCCATCCTATTCACTAAGGATTGTGCAGCTGTGATGAAGGGGATGAAAAAATTGATCAATTTTCACTTGTCTTAATCCTAAAGTTATGTGACACCAGAGATGAAGAGAGAATGAAGAATTTGTAAGTCCGTGTAAACTTGTCTCTAAATACAGGACTAACAAGCACCATGGGGAAGGAATGAAAATTTGGGTGTCAAAATATCCACTTCATCACAATCAAGGATTAACACCAACACCATTTGTTGAGGCAGGGATGAATTTCAAAGCTGGTGCCACTTCATCTCGTCCTGCAGTCATAATTTAACCTTTGATGAAGGGGGATGAAAATTTCGATAAATATAGATTCGACATTCATATTCCCTAATCCTAAGGATTATGAGAGCAGTAGTGAGGAAGGGAGGGAGCGGGGATGAAGATATTCTGGTGAATACAAATTCCAGCTTACACTTATATACTAATACGAGTTAGGAAGCACCAGCACGAGGGAAGGGGATGAAGAGTTTCTTACCAGAGCAATGTTTCCAGAGCACGGTCCCGAATATTGCATTTCTCTGGTGGCCATTTCAAAGACACTAATGGTGATGAAGATTGAATCCTCACGGGGAAGAATTTGAAAGCATAAGGTCAAGATAGTGAAGAATTTCTTTTGAGGCAGGGGTTACAAAAGTGCCGATGGTTCTTGTGAAATGTTTTTCTTCAGCGGTGATGGTAAAGAAAAGGTACAGAGCCCATTGATGTTGGTAGATTTCTAAATATCATGAGGATGATGATAATGAGGATAATGCCTTCCTCTAATGGTGATGAAACTACTTTTTACAAAGGATGATGGAATGATGAAGCGTTGCAAGAAAATGTTACGCAGCTAGGGTAGGGTGAACCTTTTCATATCGATCAAAGCATTCCGATTATACAAGGGTAAAGGACAAAATATCTCACGAAAAAGTTCTATCGTTCATTTGATTTCAAGTGGATGTTGTCAAGAGGTTGCTTGAAAAAATATAGTTTGAACATTATTTTGGAGAAAAGGAAAAACATATATCTCAATGAATAAAAGCATGCAAAATTCATATTTGGTAGGTTGTGCAAATCCCTAGCAGTTATGATTATCATATTGGGGGTCTGTAGCACAGAAAGTTTAAAATTTACATTCAGTGGTCATTGTTATTTTATTAAGAATCAGGATGATAGATTGAAGAAAGGGATCCCACATATTATTGAAGCATGTTATAAATGGGGGGTAGGAGATATTTTTCTGGTCTTCTAAGACATGGATGAAAACTTCTTTTCAAATCATGGAGAGTGTATGCCAAATAAATACAAATGCATATTCGAGATAATTTCTCAAGGGCAAGAAATATTCATGTCCCTACAAATATTATACGGGAAGATGTTGAAAGGTGCGAGGTTTTATTACATATTCTTATTTTACAAGGATGATATGGAAAAGCGAATTCAACAATGTTGTATTCCTAAGAAAGACTCAAGGATGGGGATTTATAGGCGTGTGCTTCTCTTAAAGCCAAAAGAGATAAATTTCAAGGGCGAGAAGAGGTATGTGTTCAAAACATTGTTTTTTAGAATTTGATACTTATCAAGCTATGAAAATATATTTATTCATATGTTTCTTTTATTTTATATCTGGTCTGTTGTGAAAATTTAAGACCATGTAATCAGCAAACAAGTGAAAGGAAAAAGTTGTATAAGAAAACATGAAAAGAGGTGTTATGATCATCCAAATAAATATTTGGGATTGATAATTGATGGTATGGACCAAAAGCACTTCTTCAAAGTTTTGTCCATAGCATGAAAAATTACGGAGGAAAATTTCATTAAGTTTCTTGTGATTTAGTTATATATGGTATTTAATGAGAAGATGTTTCAGAGTTTTCTTCACAACTCCAAATATTCACAGTGATGCAAATAAGCCATAACTATAATCCATGATGTGATTTACTCATTGGTGGATTAACTATAAAGTTTTTGTTTACAATTAGACAACACAAGTTGTGAGAACAAAAATCAAATTATTTGATCTCAACATGCTCGTTGAATTGGGGATTTTAAAAAAAGACAAAAGGTTGGTTTCCTTCTTGGCCTTGCATACTCATGATCATATTCAGTCAAATTTTGGTTATTTTCAATAACATTTTAGGAGAAGGTGTTGGAACTTACCATTATTAATTGAATGTATTAAGAAATGCATTGCACATTCGAGCCTATTTTCATGTGTGTTGGAAGAGGCTTATTATTATTGCTGACATGAAGGTTGTTTTGGATGTGGTGAGGAGAAATGCATTGAAAAACATGACATTGCTTCAGCATCAGTGTGTCAAAAAAAAATTGATGGGATAACACTTATATGGGGTAAGTATTCAAGCTGTTGAAGAATGGGGACCATCACATCAAGTTTAGCATTTTGAAGTTTCATTCAGCGTCCAATATTTTCATCAAAGATATTGTTATTACGGTTGATTCTTGAACTCCATAATGCACGAAGGTAGAAAGAGAGACATAAATTATTACGAATGTCTATGGAAATTAAAGAATTTATTAGAGATACATATGAGTACTTGATGTTCTTGATTTAGTTTGGTGGGAGTCTTTTGCGATGATAAGTGATATGATTTCAGATCAATAAATGTGGATCGCTTTGAAGACTCCTTTTTTTGATACAAATATGCCAAATGAACATGAACATCGGGGAAACACACAATGAACAACAACGACCTCAAGCTATTAATTCCCACGGGTAGAGGAAGAAATCTATTAGTTCTAGAAGATCATGTGCACAACGTGAAGCCATGAAAGACCTTTACGAGGGGTGCAATACGGGATCTTAAGGAGGGTTTCATGATAGCAGTGTGTGAGATGAAGATCCACTTGGCTGTCCATTACAGTTCTGCAAAGGTTATAAAGGTCATTAATGAAAATGAAGAGATTACAGGTATTGATGCCATTGGTATACTGCAAGCCTCCACCCTTTCAATGGTGTGTCTGACCAAAGATGGTAATGAAATAGAATTGAGAAGAGAGAGAGAGAAAAGAAAGGGCACAAATATAAATCGTCCTTGCAGATGTATTAACATTGGAGGATGTTGACATACTTGTGTATGACTTCAATTCGACAAAGAGAGGAACTATTTGATTACGAGACCATAAATATTTGAAGAAATTTCTACGAACAATTCTTTTGTTGAGATGGAGACCTCTGCAGTTACTTGCTCATTTTTTAGATTATTAGTCTTATAATTCTGTAATTTCATTGTTGGAAATGCGCATTTGAAAACTTAAGATTGAAAAACTTTAGATTTACAACTTGTCATTAAGGTTTTTATGTGCTACCAAATTTTATCTTTAATGTTATGGTTGACAATAATTACAATTTTGGGGTTGTTTAGAGTCAAGATATTTTATGTTTAACAACATGGATGAAAATTGTTCAAAATGATAAGCCCTTCAGACATGTATTTTTTTATCTTTAACATCATCTATCAAAAATGTTAGAAATTTACGATTTTAAAAAATGTCCTAATATGTTGTCTTTAATTCCATTGTTACAAGTGTCAAAATTATGACATAATTTTATTTTTTTGTTATTCCAACATCAACTGGTTTTGTTTTGAGGGTGTTTTTCAATCCTTTTTTCAACAAAAAATTTTGTTTTTAGCATAATTTTATAAAATGTTGAAATTTGACCTTAAAAAAAAACCAAGTGCATTCTGGAAGACACACTTTTTGTTTTTGGGGTGTTTTTTCATGTTTTTTGAGACTTTTTGGGCTAGAGTTCCCTTTTTGAGGTCAGGTTACCTATTTCATCGGTAACAGTGTTGAACCCAAAGCTTTCTCCTCCAATAACCGTCCCTATGAATAAAGCATTAGCAAGATTAATGTCAGACTCCATATAATAAAATGTTTAAATTCCATATATTTCCCACAACATGTTCAAACACAGAATCAACACAAGCTTGGACAGAAGCAACATCTTGTGTGTCTGCGACTAGAGTCAAGTTAGGAAAGGACCAACCCGTGAAACCAAAAAATATAAGAAGGCAAGTTGTATGTATATTTTAAATGTATAAAGGGAAAAAATTTCACCAATGTTTGAAATATCCAGATCAAAATAAATAGAAAATTTCACGCCTATTTGAGATTCAACGAATTTATTTCAAATTGTCGAATTCAGTGACTAATCACTACAACCCTCTTCCAATTGGATAGAAAGATTACCATTAAAATTTTGATGGCATCCTAGATGGAAAGAATATTTTAAGACACAATTCAATCAACAATGTCCAAGGCTTAATAGAAACCTTAACATGATACTTGGTAGAGGCAACACTTAAGATTTTATCTTAGTTATTAGCCATGAGTGAAATTTAATGTCGAAATAACTCTTATTTTATTCATGTGAGCAAAAAATGCATTCTCTAATTTAATAATTTCTTTTCCAACTATATGTCGAAAGATATTTGAATAACCAAATATATCCACACACATTTACAGAGAAATTTTATCACAATGCATTTATAAAATTTTCCCAACAAAATATGGAGATAAACATTAGAAATGAGTCATCGATTCTCAGTAAATACCTCTTGTTGCAAGTTGCATATCCTGCTTTCTTGTTCGCAGAGCATCTACAGTCCAAAAACTCACCCAGAATATTTACAATGATTTTCACTCGATCAAATAAGTATTTCACTTGGAAATGGAATTCGATAAAACCATTGCTGAATTTGATATTAATTGAGGCAAACATTTTAGGAAAGAAACAATAAAAACAGTAGAGGCCAAACCAGGAATTCTACAAGGGTATTGAGTAACAATATGCACCGATCAAAAACATAATCGCATAAAAAGGGTTTCAACAACTTGGAGTTTCCATAAAATTATGGATAGAGAAAAGTTGTAACTGCGGGTTTCAAAAGTAGGTCTATGTGGGAAATAAATGTCCAACCAAAGATGTGAAGGTTTCAAAAAATGAGATAGTTCATTAAAAAGGAAAGATAAGGGATGTTCTTCCCTCTCGATATATATATATTTTTCCCTCCATTGTGATTTAATGTCAAAATGGTTGTTACCATTCTTATTTTTCTAATATTTTAACTCATCAAAATTAGCAATTGCATCAAAAAGTGCAAATTAAATCCCATAATAATAGATGGAGGAGATGTTGTAGTTGAAAAAAATGCATATATCACCTTTACTTTTGGTCTTTGCACCATTAAAAGAAACCATATATCACTTTCATTTGTGTTATTTTCCTCTACTTTTCATATACACATGTCTCCTTCATAGAAGAGAGACCTACATACTATTTTTAATGAATGCCATTTTCTTCTTTTCCCATCTAGATAGAACAATAAAAAACCTATGGGTGGTTAAATTTGTAATGTCTATTCTATATAGGGTAATTGGTACACCATCTCTAAAAGTGACATTAATATGTTAAAGTGAAATCCCTCAATAAACATATGGATACAAGTGGATTGTGGGCCTACCCTATTTGTTTCCCATTTATTTCTCCCGACATGGTTTGTTTGAGCAGTAACGAGGAAAATTGTCTAGTACGTGATATGCCTAACCATAAAGTTCTCTTTTCAGGGGTGCACATAGGTACTGCTAGATGAATAACTTATGGATTAATGTGATAGAATGCAATTCATGTAAGATTAATTTTCTTTTTTTACTTGATATATATTTTTAAAAGATAAAAATATTTTGACCTTTGAAATGTTAATCTAAATAATAAGAGAGTGAACATATTTTATACACCAAAATTTCGTGTGTTCAATTTATTTAACAATGTAATAGTGCATATATAAATAAACGAGTTTTTTTTAAGATAGATGTGTTATCTTGGCACATTAAAAACTTGTTGAGGAAATTTCAATTATGCACTAACTTAAAAGATCTTGTTAACCAAAATCTTTCATCAAGCCATGATCCAACAACCTCCTTAAAGCACATAAAAATAATACACATGTTGATACCAACTCTACATCACAATGAAAATACATTAACAAACCAAAACCTTTTCATGTATGATCATAAGAATCACATAATATTCTATATGATAGGTATGCGTTAATAATCATGAATTTCACCCTTAGTGAGTTCGACACGTATTTATCTTTGTTGGGTAAGTATTCATTGTCATCTTCTATTGGTTCAATACATCAAAGGCACTCTTCATCGATAAATTATATATATATGATCTAACTTGGCATTTGCGTCTTATTCCCCGATCATGTAAATATTACAAAATTGTTAGCATCCACATAATGAAGTGGCAATCAACCCAAATAAATGGGTACCTAGCTGTTGCAACTACAGACCCACTAAGATATCCTTAGAGTACATGGTTCACTCAGATTTTCAATGAACTCCACCTAAATGTGCAGGAATTTTAGGTTTTTGGGCCTATCATGCCCCCTAGGGTTTACAACCAACACAATCCACTCATAGAGAATTCAACTGACACATGGCCCATATTTTGTCATAGGTTGTAAATTATATTGAACAAGTTATCCATATCATCAAGGATGCATGGATAATGGGTATGCCTTCTTAGAAGAGTCATATAATGATATGAACTTTACATAACACATAGATAGATATGGTTATAAATTATTTACATGCTCCATGTCATGGAGGCAATAAGTACAAGATTTTATAATATCATATGCTATTACAATACTCCTCCCAGGTACCAACTTTAATCAAGATAAAGCTCATAATATCAATGAGCTACACACACCATGTTAGAATTCCTCCAAATATAAGATGTGATCCATCTTTCCATATGGTCCTAGTTTTGATTCAATATAATATAAGGTGTATCCTATTTTTCAATCTCCAACCAATCTCCATTGCTACCACGAGGAAGATCATTTCCATGATTTTGGATTAAATTCCAAAAAGTATCTATTATATCTAGAACATCATTGTGTCCTGTCTACAAAAAAATCATAATTCCAACTAAGAAATATCATCTACCATTAACATTGGGCATCAAATAATATTGTTTTAATTCATCTTCACCACTATAAAAACCAACCACTAGTTATTCATTGTATAAAATTTATAGCACCTCTACAACAAATTCTTCATATTTTCTACTCCACTATGATTTACTTATAGGATTTTCATCTCAAACAACATACAAATTGGAGACCAATCATACATTTTGGCCACACATTAGGAATACAAAAAATAATCAGGAACTTATTTTACTCTAGGGCCTAACATCAACCTAACTATAAACATTGAATAATAGGGAATTTTATGATCATACTTCCTTCTATAAAGACACTTATGTAACAAAATAATGTTCCCACTAATTCTCTAGGAAAATGTTATAGATATAGAATGCATCCAAATTGGTCTTGCACTCTATATTTACTAATATAAGGACTTATGACACCACATTCATTAAAAAACCTTTCATAAATGAACAAATAGAGGAGATACAACCTCTTATTATGTTTTCCTTTTAGCTACAACATGCCATATAAAGCAAACCCAAGAATTCCCTTTACATCAGAAAGTGTTTCATTGCAAGGATACAACAATCAAGAAAAGATAATGGTATGTGACTAAAGAATTTTCCCTGCATATTTTTGTAGGGTCATGAACATACTTGTTGTCTTCATATACATCAAATTATGGATTCGACATTCATCTTGGTTTTTCATTATTTCCTTTTATTTGTTAGAATAATGAACATTAAAAAAATTATTGCACTCCCATATTGGGTTAATGAAACTCAATACACTTTTTAAGTTTTTACTTCAAGACATTTTTATCACCACCATCAAAGTTCTACATCAACATCTACAAGTGGCATTTGATCCAATGATCTAATAATGTTGTAAAAAAATAATAAGGCTTTCCTACAATATAATCTATCCTTAACTAGGACACTCAATGATCCAATATATTTTGCTTATATATGCGTAAATAATTACATATGAAAGAGCATGTGAAACGGGAAAATTAAAACACACGTAATTGAAGAGAAGAAAGAACATGAAAGCATGAAGATATGACACAAGGAATATATTATGGAGTTCATCCAATTTGGACTACGTTGCCGGGCCCTGCTCAATAGTAGGGAGACCTTCATTCATTAAGTGGTATTAAAGAGAAGAAGTACAAGAAAAATTACATAATGGACCCTTATACCTCCAAGCTGGAAGATGGTCGAAAAATGGAGAATCTGGCTGCTGAATCTGACATCACCATTCAGTTCCTGGTGAAACATCATGCACAAATGACTACCCACACGTCCAATTCTGACAAATATCCTTTATTCACCTCTCGAAATCTTTCTGATACCCCCAAGATTCCCTGGGGCAAGGTTTTGGCCTCTTGCCAGCTCATGGTTCCACCATTATGCATTGATAAGCTCCTGCTCCGCCGCTCCTCCCCGTGCAAATGAAATGGCCAAAAGTTAAATAGGAAATGTTGGGTGGAGCCACCAAAGCAAAGCCCCGTGGCTCAACGGTGGAGGAGTTGGTTGTTTGGGTGGAGATCCAAGTTTGAATCCCACTCGTTCTTCGAAATGGAGTTTTTTTAATTATAATATAATAATAGGTGGGTGGGGTCGCACGGGCCCAACCCAACCTACCGCCTTATGTATTGTGGTGTTGACCATTGGGGTGGCATGTCCACCGGGGGTGGCCTTCCCCCAACAACTTTAATATTTTTAATGCGGGGGTGGTGGAGGTGGCAACCCGCCACCCTACTTTTATATTATTATTTTTTGTTATAAAAACAACCAATTCATTTTTTGTCAGCATAGAGGATATTAGAAAAACTAATCATCCCATGAATTCACCTAATCTCTGGAACTAGGTTTTCCAACCAGGGTGTTGGTAAATTTGCATAACACTTAAACTTGGCCCAAGTCTAACTTTGACCAAAACTTTTATTCACTCTAACTTCTTCATACGACCTCGGATTGAAGCATCATTTGCATCGTTGAATTCAAAACGAAGAACAATTCGACATGGTCCTAGTCTTGTTTTCATCTGGCCACTTTGATTTTTGAGCCCTTTCCAATGCCACTGGTACTTTGAGACCCACTTGTACTTGCGAGATACACCTAGATAATTCCTCACCACCGATGAGATTTTGGTCGTCGAAAAACATGAAAGAAATGTGCAACTACTTTTTACCTTGTCTTCACCACAAGTGTTAAACCAATTTTTGGTCATCTAAACTATTGTTATTAGATGGACCCAAGTACACCACGTAAGACCAATTTTACCCTAAGTAAAATTGCATTCAATATGAAAAATAACTTAGTAAACCACCTTTGTTAAGTTGTTTATGGTCTAAACAGGAAACCCCATGAGGAAATATTAAATAAATCTACATTTGTTTGATTTTCCTCAAGGAATAATTAGTTAAACAACAGTTTAATTAATATTCCTGGATATATTTAACCCAAAACAGGGAAATTAACTAGATAAATCATTATTTATCTTATTATTTCCTAAGAATAATTATTTAAACCTTATTTAAATAATATTCTTTGTTGAATATGACTAAATCACCCTTAAATAATTAAATAAATCATTATTTATTTGATTATTACTCAACTACATCCTTAAAATGATAAATAAATCATTTATTTATTTATTATTTACAAATAAAGGGATTTGACCCAAGTCAAATTCCTTTTCCCTCCAACAAATATAATAAAATATTCCATAAAAGTTGGATCTTGATTTGGTTAATAATATTTTAACTATGCACCGATACCTAGACTAACTCAATATTTAGTTATAAATAGAAGGGTTTTCTATTCATTTACCACCTTTTCTTGCCTAAAGATCACTTTGGATCTATACTTTTGGTCTGAATTTTATCCACCATCATAGTCATATTTTTTCTACCATTTTTGTCTGCATTTTCTACACCATAAAGAGAGAGGAATTTTAGATTCTGAAGTGCTGAGGACTTACAAGAACCCATCCCATTGAGGAGAACTGGGAACACCATCCTATGTTTTCCTCCCAGGTGACATTAATACAAAATTCATTCAAAATTTTCTTGTCTTGTCTATTGGATGCATCGAGTAAATCTTGTTTTTTCTACTGCTTAATGTATTCTAATGCATAGATATAGATTTTTGCAGCATTTATCTTGATCACCTAACTACAAATCTGAGGATATTGGCAGCCATCTTTGCTGTCAGCAATGTTTGTTATGCACAGCTAAAGTGGTATTTTTTCGTATGCTTGGAATTAAGATTCATACTAACAATTGGCGACTCCACATGGGTTTACGATTACGACCGTTGTCGTTTTTCTGATCCTTGCATATCCAGCTGCTTCAAACCCTAGGATTTCTCTTCAACCCCTTGTTTTTTCTTTTCTTGATGTTTTTTTTTTAACCTATAAAACCCTAAAACAATAAAAATTCTAACTTTCATGTGTTTTTGGACCTATTGCACAGGTGACAAACATCAGCCGCAGCTGAGACAAATTTTTTTTTTTCTGAAATCTGCCACCGAGAATGCCATAAGTGCAGGTCACACTTTTTGGCCCAAAAACTGTGACCTGGAGCTTCAAGAAGCAGGAATCAACCCAAAAACTGTGACCTCTACTGAAAATAGTTCAAAAACTACGACCTGGATTTTTTGCAGGGATTTTTCTGAAAGTTTTTTTGGTTTGTCTGAGCCTCTGTTCAAGGTTGTCTGACCTACGTCTCTGCCCATTTTAGACCTGTACTTGTTTTTTTTTTCTCGAATAAGTGGGAACCTAGTCCCCTAGGGCTTCAGTACCCTCCACTTTTTGTGGAAGAGTTTTTGCTATTGCAGGTTGTCTGAAATTTCAGAGTCTTTAGCCTTTTTTTTTCAGATCTGATACCTCACCTTCAGATCTACTTTAGATCATCTTGTTATCCGCCAAATCACCTCATTTAGCTTTGTTTTTGTTTTCCTCTAAGGTTCAATTTGTTTCCCTCCAGGAGATAGCCTTTCGCCACCTCTTTTTACAACAAATTTTCCTCTAATTTGTTGTTGTTTTCTACACCACTTTCTAGCAGATTTTGTCCTTTAGATCCCTGTCCCTCCTGACCTTAGATCTATTGGATTTTTTAGTGTGCTTTGATTAGTTTTTACTCACCTATAGACTAGTTGTCGAGAGACCCGCCTCATTGGGTTTATATTATTGCAATATTAGCTGTTTATTTTCTGTTTTTGCAGGCTTATATACTGTCATTTGCAGGTTTATTTACAACTATACAACACACTTTTTCTTGTTCTCTACAAAATTCTAGGTTTAAAAATTAAAATTTACACACTTCACGCACACACCCTAAGCAAAAAAGGGATTGGTTAACAACGCCAAACAAAGACCCTAAAACATTGAATTCAATTGATCTCGCACGTCTCTGTCCTTCTTTCAACATTATAATCAGTTGATCCTGCACCTCCCTGCCCTTGTTAGTCTCTTTTTCCTTTGTGCCATGTTTGTGTCGTCATCATTGCACTACCAAGGCATTTATCCTAGATAATTCTTGGCCTTCATCCTCAGTTTCTGGTAGGAAGACTTACTCCTCTGTGTAGGATTTGAGTTAGTCCTCCATCGAGTCTGCACACCGACTCTTCTTCTAGTCCTTTGGGTTCTCCTTATCATTCCACCTTCTATTCTCCCCCTGACACCTTCACCATGTCTAGTGCAGGACTTAATGCTGGTGGTAACCTCAGCCATCATATTGGAAATACCACTAGTGGGACCGCAACGGACACTACCCCGACTGTGCCCTTGCTCCCCTTCATGGCAGGCCTTAGCCTCCTTGATTTTGACCAGTTGATAAACAACCCTATACACCATGATGCTAGTTGGCCTGCTATGCCAACAAAGCTCCCTTCCAACATCCAAATGTTTGAAGGATTTGTTGGAGAAGATCCTTCAAATCATGTTCGATCTTTCCACATGTGGTGTTCGCCTAGCTCCATTATCGATGACTCTGTCCGTCTTCGGTTGTTCCAACGTACACTTACAGGTGAAGCTTCTAAGTGGTATGTTGATCAGGCCCCTTCCTCATACCACCTTTCCGATTATTTCCTAGGATTTTTTGTCTTACTTCCAGCGTCCCCTTCGTTATGACACTGGTACTGAACTCTTGAATTATTTTCGTTAATCGTCTGCGACCCACCTATCCGACCATGTACAGGAATGGTGGAGAAGAAAGAGCCTATGTCGAGCTCCTACTTTCGAAGACCATGTCTACATGGACTGGTTCCTTAGATCTCTTTTTCTGCCTATCAGAATAGATGTCACATCACACTTTCCTCAAACTGAAGAAGCCACTCTCCAAATTTCATTAAAATATGACCTGATCTATGCTCAGTCGAGTTATGTTTATACCATTCTACCTTATCTTCCCAGACTTGGTGGTGCCAACGCACCGGGGGCATCTCACGCCACCGATGGTATTGTTGGAGCTCTCTCTAATCCATATGCTGAACCTCACATGGGCTATGGTTTTCCTCATGGGGGGCCAGCACCTCTTGCACTTTTCCCCCTCCCGGTAGCACGTATCCAGGATACGGCATGCCTCCTCTTTTTTCCTAACCTCTTATATACCACACTGTTACCCAACCTCCGTATTATCCTTATCCATATCCTAGTGATCCATCTCCTCCAACATTAGCACCTCCTCCTCCCTTGCCTTCTCAACCCCCTCAATAGCAACCACCACCCCCTCAGGGGCAGGTGTATGCACAACAAGGAGCGAATAATCCTCCTCCCTCAAAAAGGAAGAGGAAAGGCACTCAAAATCAAGCTACCCGTGGTAATCCTGGACCTAATCAAGGTAATGCTCCTAACACTACGAACCAGCAACAGGGCACTCATCCCAAGCAGGACAGGCCTATTTGCACGAACAAGCCCTATTCTTGTTGTGGTGTTTATGGTCATTAAAAGAATGATTGTCCTCTTTTTCCACAGTTGAGATAGTTGTCGGAGTCTCAAGCAAGATTGAGAGGACAACAAGCCATCCCTTTTGTCCCTCCAAGTCCTACACCTAGTCAACTGGCTGTGCTTATCAATCCTTTCCCTCAGCAAGGATTTGTGGCTACCCAACCACCTGAAGGTTAGGTGGCCACTCGACCGCTTCCATATGGCACCTCTTATTACCAAATTCTCATGATGAACTCTGATCAACCTTTAACCATAGACATCAATCTTTAGACTTGGTCCCATTAGTACAACAAGCCTCCCACTACGTCTGTCCCCAAGCCGCCTCCTTCTGTCTCTACAAAGCCTCTTTTGACACCTAATCGTCCCTTGCAGATCCCTTAGCCTAGGGTAGAGGTTCATACCAAGATCCCTAAGGGACCACTATGCCAAAATGCTACTTCTGGAAAAGCTGCCCATTCGTGTAGCATAGTAGATGATTTGGCACACTCCCCTGCTGCCATTTCAATGCTGGAACTTCTCCAGTCATGCCCTTCACAACAAAAATCTCTGCTATTTTCCATGGGTGTTGTAGATCCTTCTGACGATCGATTGATTGTCTTCGATGTTGATAGGTCAGAACATCCTCCTCTCCCTGCTTCCGTTGCTTTCCAAATCCCAGTCAAGATCAGGAACACCAATGTTTCCCGGTGCATTATTGATGAGTGGGCATCCACCTGTGTGATATCCACTTCAGTTTGGAAGCAACTCGGATCACCTGAGTTGGCTCCTTCCACAATCACTCTCTGAGTGTGGGATGGCCACACCTCTCAGCCCATTAGCTTATTCTGCAATTTTCCTATTACTCTTGCGGGAAAAATGTTTGCGTTGATGTAGAAGTCATAGATGCCCCCTTAGCGTAGAGCTCAAGTCCAAGCCAGGAAAAAAATAAAAAATGAAAGTGTTAAAAATTGGTTGAAACAAATATGGTTGCATAGGTATTGTCTTCCTTATTCGTTTCGCAAACTAAAAAACGGACATCAGAGGAAGAAGTTATTTCACTTTTAGTGGAGTGGGTCCGGCGGAGCACGGAGGGGCCAACTCTCCTCCCATGGAACCTCATCATATGACCAGTGTGGGAGCTTAATGATTAAGAGCGCTTAAGGAGCCTAATCTCAAGTTTAATATTTAATTAAGCTTCATTTAAGTGGAGTTTAATATGGCGGAGATTCTGGAGGTGCTCCCAAATTTAGGCGGACTTCCACTTTTAGTGGAGTTAACTGGCAGTTGCCCCACATTTAGTGGAGGAAATTGGGGCAAAGTTGTTTTGGTCATAAATTTCTCATTACTCAACCTTTTGGAATGAAATTTTTTTTATTTCATATGTTCTCAGCCTTTTGGACTCAATGGCGCAGGTTTCAGAGCCATTGGAGCTCAGTTTCAGCCTATTTAGCTTCAGAGAAGCTTTTTGAGCCACTAGGGCCATTTTGGGTTTTGAGTTTGGTTGAGTTGTGGTTATCATTTTGAGGTGAACCAAAGCTCTATTTCAGATAATTTCGACCTTATGAAGCCATTGGAAGAGTTTTTAGAGGTATTTGAGGACTTATACATCCCGAAAAGTTGCAGAGAAGTTCAAAGCACCAGCAAGACATTGATGAAGAGATCATTGTTTATGGTAATCTTTCACTGTTTAGTGAATTTGAAAAGGAATTATTAGCTTTTTCCTGCCTTCTGAATCAGTTTATATATTCATATTTGTCTATTGAGACACTTATAATCTTGTATTGCATTTGATAGCTTTTAATACAAGAGGACAAGCCCATTTTGGGAGGCTTGATCCAGGAGATGTAGCCCAAGAGTTGGGGTGAACTCCTATATCATATTGTTGTTGTGTTTTGATATTATATTGCTGAATATGTTGCTGATATACATGTTAAGTTTCAGCAAAAACAAATAAACTTAAAACACATAAACAATGAAAAGACATACACCATTTGCAAGCTAAATTTCCGCATAACGTCAAGTTTAAACCAAGATCATTTTAATTAAATATGAGTGTTTACTTCTATTATTTCTTTAGGCAGAGTCTGTAAGAGGGCCAGGTAGCCTCTGGATTCATCCTTTCTTTGAAAGGTGACATATCCAGTAAATGCCCCTACAGTCTATCTCTGTATTAGAAATATGAAGTTCTCACATTTTCAGATTTAAACTTAGAGTATTTTTTCACTCATTTACATAAATGAAAATGGATACCTTGCACCCTTTTCAAGTACCTTCCATTTTCAGATCAGATGGTATCAGAGCTCAGGTTGAGCATTCCTTATGGTGCAAAAGGTTTTAAAACAGTGTAAGAGATTTACTGTTTTATTGGTTGCAAAATGGCTGCTTGAATGAGAAGGGGTCTTTTCTGACATTTGGTTAAAAGCTTGCCGTTTGTTTGAAAGCTTTGAGGACTTTTCTTTGGAAGTTCCTTTTGGTTGTTTTGACCATTTACATAATGTCAACTTCTTCTGCAAGTGAAGTTTCCTCCTTCAAGAAACTCTTCAGTGATGACATGAAAGAAGAGTTCATTAAGGTGAAGGACATGGTGCAGATTCTCATTGAGGATCAAAGGGAAAGTGTTCAACTTCGTGCACAATTGCTAGCTATGCAGGAAGAGAAAGAAGCCATTCTTCAAAGACTACATGATATGGAGTTGCAGCTTCTTCAAGCTCAAGAAGCTTTGTCCAAGAAAATACCTCATCTTCAGGATGTAAATCATGAGGTAAATCATTCTGATTTGTCTTCAGTTTCCTCTATTGAAAAGTGTGTTGGTTCGTTTGAAAAACATACAAGAGGTATTGGGTCCAAATTGATGTTGAAAATGGGCTATCAAGAAGGCAAAGGTTTGGGCAAGCATGAACAAGGCATTGTTGAGCCTATTTGTGTTGTGGAGCGTCCCAAGAATATTGGTCTTGGCTATGAGCAGCTTAATGGCGAAGCTTTGAGCACATGCATTCAAGAATGTGATGCAAATTTGAAGAGAACATTTCTCCCAAGTTCTCAATTACATCAATGTCATGATGGCAATATTCCTTACCATTGTTTGAAGCCTTTGTTGCAGCAAGAAGATGGTAGACATGCAGCTTATGGCAAGCATGCAAAGCAGCATAAGAGGATTTCTTGTACATTTTGTGGTCGATTTAACCATCATGTTTCGAGATGCTGGATGAGGAAGAAGGCACACAAGAAACAGATGAAGCAAAGACTACCTTCAAAGAATGTGCATATGATTTGCACTTTTTGTCAAAGGAAGGGACATGATGTCTCTCATTGTTGGACTTTGCATCCAACAAATCGTCCAAAGCATATGCAGCTAAGGGACAAACATTTTGGCACAAGTGGATCTATGGAGTCCATTATCGATGTGGAAATGGAAGATTCACATGAAGAATTGCAGTTGCAGAAAAAGACACCATGGAGTTGGCTTGGTAGGAAGTGGATTAACTTCTTATTGCAGTAAGTCATTACTCATTTTGTACATGCAAATTTCAGATTGGTATGCATGTATTTCAGTTGAAAAATTGATGCCAGATTGCATGTATAAGAAGTTTCAGTTGAAGGAATTTCTTTGTTGTTGCAAAATTTCACCATGGAGGTGTAAAAGATGAGTATGATACTCACTTATGTTGCAGCAATGTCTTTTGGTTCAGCTCTTGATCACCCACATGTTTTTGGGATGATGTACTTGTTGGTATTTGAAAAGAAGAGTTGAAGTTGCACATGTACATAGAGGTTGTATGTGTAATTAGAGAATTGTATATAGTTCATTGTACATGATACATACACATGTGTTTGTCAAGATGTATCTTGTTGTTTATCGACTTGTGTTGATTGTGTCATACATGTTTATCGACTTGTGTCGGTTGTGTGCACACTTGTTATAGATTTTGTGTGTCAATTGTATAGCACATTTCATTGTCAACTTGTTGTTGATGTCATATGTTGCACAAGATGCTTTTGGTGTCGTTTGGTGCAAAGAACGAAGTGTCAGTGCAAAGCAGTGTAAGATTCCATGAGTTGGAAAGGCATGCAAGCAAAGAGGGAAAAAATTTCAGCAAGTGTCATTGCTGGTTTCATTCTGGCAGATTGGTATGGCGAGAAAACTTGGTCAGGATTTGGCACAAGTACATGGCTCATTCAGCAAAATTCGCCATGTGAACAGTTGGCAATTCAGGAAAATTTTTGAAGGCTAAAGAGAAGAGGATGTTGTTATTCTCTCATTTTCTATACTACAGTTCAGTTTCAGAATTTTAGTGAGCTTTTGGGGTCCAAAAGCCTCTCATTTGGGAGGTGTGATCAGGAGCTCAAGTCCAAGCCATGGAAAAAGGCTAAAAAATGAAAGTGTTCAAAATTGGTTGAAACCAATATGGTTGCATAGGTCTCGTCTTCCTAATTCTGGTGCCGCAAATGGTTCGAAAAACGGACACCGTATGAAGAAGTTATTGCACTTTTAGTGGAGTGGGTCCAACGGAGCACGGAGGGGCCAACTCTCCTCCCATGGAACCTCATCATATGACCAGTGTGGGAGCTTAATGTTAAGAGCGCTTAAAGAGCCTAATCTCAAGTTTAATATTTAATTAAGCTTCATTTAAGTGGAGTTTAATATGGCAGAGATTTTGGAGGCGCTCCCAAATTTAGGTGGACTTCCACTTTTAGTGGAGTTAACTGGCAGTTGCCCCACATTTAGTGGAGGAAATTGGGGCAAAGTTGTTTTGGTCATAACTTTCTCATTACTCAACCTTTTGGAACGAATTTTTTTTTGATTTCATATTTTCTCAGCCTTTTGGACTCAATGGAACAGGTTTCAGAGCCATTGGAGCTTAGTTTCAGCCTTTTTAGCTTCAGAGAAGCTTTTTGAGCCACTAGGGCCATTTTGGGTTTTGAGTTTGGTTGAGTTGTGGTTATCAGTTTGAGGTGAACCAAAGATCTATTTCAGATAATTTCTACCTTATGAAGCCATTGGAACAGGTTTTAGAGGAATTTGAGGACTTCTACAGCCCGAAAAGTTGCAGAGAAGTTCAAAGCACCAGCAGGACATTGATGAAGAGATCACTGTTTAGTGAATTTGAAAAGGCATTCTTAGCTTTTTCCTGCCTTCTGAATCAGTTTATATATTCATATTTTTCTATTGAGACACTTATAATCTTGTATTGCATTTGAGAGCTTTTAATACAAGAGGACAAACCCATTTTGGGAGGCTTGATCCAGGAGATGTAGCCCAAGAGTTGGGGTGAAATCCTATATCATATTGCTGTTGTGTTTTGATATTATATTGCTGAATATGTTGCTAATATACATGTTAAGTTTCAACAAAAACAAATAAACTTAAAACACATAAACAGTGAAAAGACATACACCATTTGCAAGCTAAATTTCCGCATAACGTCAAGTTTAAACCAAGATCATTTTAATTAAATCTGAGTGTTTACTTCTATTATTTCTTTAGGCAGAGTCTGTAAGAGGGCCAGGTAGCCTATGGATTCATCTTTTCTTTGAAAGGTGACATATCCAAGAATGCCCTGTGCCCCCAAGGCCTATCTCTCGAAGACTTCTTGTGAAGTTCTCACATTTTCGCATTTAAACTCTAGAGGAATATTTGCACTCATTTACGTAAATGAAAATGGATACCTTGCACCCTTTTCAAGTACCTTCCATTTTCGCATAACCCCTTATATTACAACATTATATTGGGTCGTAGCTACACTTATGTGATGTTTGTTGTCCCTTCCGCGGTCCACCGCAAGATGTCCTTCCCTCATAACGAAAAGATAGTCACCATTGACCAGTTGACATATTACGAACTAAAGTCTCAGACCTCCCCTAATTCCATTATCTCTTTGGTGGCCAACAAGAAAACTGTCGATCCTTTGACTAGTGTTTCGCCCAGAGTCTACAAAGATTCCTCATTGCTTGGTACATTCCCTAGTCTTCCTCCTCCTATCTCTGATCCCATCTCATCGAATTTTTGCATGATGCAATCGTCTCGGGCTGCCCTCAAGTAGCCCTCCTCAGCTATTCAGCAGCCTCCTCACCCTCCATAGCCTTCTCCTAGCCCTTCGATTCAACCTTCTGCACCTCCTCCTCTTGGCCCTTTAGCTGGTACTCATGAGCCTCTTTACCCTCCTGGAACGGTTCTTCCAGGCCTTAACCATTTAGGAGCCATCCCACCTGACCATTACCCCTTTGGTCAAATACCGTTCCTAGCTCCCCCACCAGGAGTCTATACGGCACCTTTCATGGCCACCCTCTCTCTTCCTAACTTGACCCTGGGATCCCCATCTCGTACCTTGACCCTCCACTGGCTACCTCGCTTGTAGTCAACCCAAACCTTATCTTTTCTTCACCTCGTTTCAACCGGTCCCCATGACTTCTCCCACGAACAAAGGCTCTAAAACCACCCCCAACAGAACCACCTCCTCAAGCTAAGCATCGCTTTGGGTAAGAAGGGCAAAGCTTGCAAGAGTGGCCTCTCAAGGAAAAGGCTACCCTGGAAAACCCCCGCACCTCCCACCCGCGAAGCCCCGTGCTTTGTGTGATTTCGTTGATCATGCCACCCATAACTGTCTTGAACTGCCCTATATCAAGCCTATGGTTAAAGTTGCGTTCCCTGAGTCTACGGTCCCTAAATCCCTTGTTTCTTCCTCGACCGCAACCAAGAATCCTAAAACTATTCACACTAACCAACCTTGTGTGTTGTGTGATCTCCATGGCCATTATTCTCGCCATTGTCCCCGCCTTATGCATTACTGTGCCTCGTTAGAGGTAGTTCGAGAGCATGAGATTAAACAAAACCAATCTGCCTCTCCCATACTTGCGCAGTGTGTTGCAGGCCAGATTGAGGATTTACCCGCTCCCATTGACATTCCTCCCCCTGATTTCGAAATGAAGGAGCTTGCGGCCACCATCCTCTACCTATCATCATTCATGAGACCCTTGGTGGAAGCTCCTTCCGAATCTTCCCCTGGTGTTTTTCTTGACCTCCCTTTAGTGATCACCTTGGGCTCAACATTAGTAGATACCTTATCTTCTTGTTCTTACATCATCCCCCATGATGATGTGCATGTGAACCTTTCTTCTCATGGTTATGAGTCAGGTAGCTTCGCTGCATCATGTGTTCTGCCTTCTTCCAGTCACTCCATCTTCTATTGTGATGATGACATCATGGAAGCCATGTCTACCCCTGACTTAATCTTTCCCACACATAAATGGGATGGCACCATCCGTGCCTATGGTGAATTTCACAGACTCAGCACAAGCTACACCTCTAGTATCTCCCACACTCCACCTCATTATCAGTGTGTGAGTAGTAGACATCCTACCTAGGTCACTCCCTCCTACGGAGTGTGTTCGATTTCTACTTTGCGCTCAGGTTGCAAGAATTTTTCATCATCCTCCCATTTATTGTCTTGTGCACTCTCTTATATGACTCTCTGTCTACCACCTTATAATGATTTTCGCCGATGGTGAAAGTCGATACTCCAAGAATCTGGAGAATCTATGGCCTTCATCCCATCAGTCTCCCTATCCCTTCATGATATTGTGTCGGCTCACACAGTCATCCATGCCCTTTATTCTCTAACAAGGGAAGTCATTCATCCGCTACTTAGTACCCCCCATTTCATCATCATCCCTGGTGTCAGTCTGTCAATCGCTCTACTATTTTCTCTCGTGCCTTAGTTAGGGATCCATTATTGCCTCACCTATGGTGGGCCTCCTTCTGTCGACATCAGATCATTAATTCTAAAAGACAGGTCTAGAGGGAAGTGTACCTTGGTTCCGGGCCTTTCCACTTGTTCAAAGGCTCCTCGAATTAGGTAAAGAGACTCCTTATTTCCTTTGACTTGATTATTTCTTGGGCCCATCTCTCACTAACATGATCGAGATCCATATACATGATGGTTTAGTGATGCATCACCGATATCTGCGTGATTCCTTGGTGTGTGTGTGAGATGCTCCTACCTCATAAGGGGGTGGGCCCTGGCCGTGTAGCCCCACATACCTGCATGACCTCTTCATTACAACCTTTGATGTAGCTCCATACATTTGATGATGTCGCCCAATCGCTTGCAAGGTTTTTTAGTTGTCATGTATCAATCGTATTTTCAGAGTGAAGCCCTTTTTCCTGCTGTGTGCATCTAGGTTGTATTTATGTCCATATCATATACACAGGCTAAGTAATGCTATTATCCCGTGCACATATAAAGTGGATTCATTATCTTCGTTGTTTAACTCGTTTGTTTATTTCAACAGATATTATATCGTTCAGTCCATTGTTTATTGGACGTCTTATTCTTTGTACTTTGTCTCGACGGGCATAGGTATGCCTCCCCCGCCACCTATAGCATAGGTACTCACTCATAAAAGAGACTTTTTGCACCTATAAGTCTCGCTTCCTCAGGGTCTAGTCCTTTTAGCACTTTGGTCTACCTTATACTTCTCTCTCTTTGACTTCTCCTTCGGTGTCTGGTGATTGAGTTCTCACAACGTACTTCGGTCATACGATCAGCTCCTAACGCTCTCACACTAGGAGGCAATATGTTACACCATTTTTTGGTCATCTAAACTATTGTTATTAGATGGACCCAAGTACACCATGTAAGACCAATTTTACCCTAAGTAAAATTGCATTCACTATGAAAATAACTTAGTAAACCACCTTTATTAAGTTGTTTATGGTCTAAACAGGAAACCCCATGAGGAAATATTAAATAAATCTACATTTTTTTTATTTTCCTCAAGGAATAATTAGTTAAACAACAGTTTAATTAATATTCCTTGTTATATTTAACCCAAAACAAGGAAATTAATTAGATAAATCATTATTTATCTTATTATTTTCTAAGAATAATTATTTAAACCTTATTTAAATAATATTCTTTATTAAATATGACTAAATCACCCTTAAATAATTAAATAAATCATTATTTATTTGATTATTACTCAACCACATCCTTAAAATGATAAATAAATCATTTATTTATTTATTATTTACAAATAAAGGGATTTCACCCAAGTCAAATTCCTTTTCCCTCCAACAAATATAATAAAATATTCCATAAAAGTTGGATCTTGATTTGGTTAATAATATTTTAATTATGCACCAATATCTAGACTAAATCAATATTTTTTATAAATAGAAGGGTTTTCCCATTCATTTATCACCTTTTGTTGCCTAAAGATCACTCTGGATCTAAACTTTTGGTTTGGCTATTGATCCACCATCATAGCCATATTTTTACAGCTTACATTTTTTTATGGGTTTTCTACACCATCAAGAGAAAGGAATTAGATTCTGCGCCGAGGACTTACAAGAATTAGGAGAATCTTTGGTGTCTAAAATGGGCCTCCTAAGGAAATAATAAAATAATAATTAAAGCAATAAAATAATATTTATGAATTTGCAATTCACTTTTTTCACCACAATCCATGTAACCATATTTAAATTCAATTCAAAAGTTGTACCAAAATAAAATTAATAAAAAAATTGTATTGATGTGACTATAAATAAGAATGAGTTTTTCAAGAAAAAGTCATTATCATTGAACAACTAATGTATTTGTCCTTTGTACTTAAATAACTTAAAATAAAATATAAATATAAATTTATAAATTCTTAATTATATTATATGCTATTAATTAAAATTTATATTATTTAAATTGTATAATAACATGTAATTAATATACTATATAAAAATAATATAATAAATGTATAGGGATATGCATTGTTTCTTTCAGAAAATATGAAATGACAATAATATATTTTTATTCAAAGAGTGTGAAATGACATTTATTATGAGTAATTTACTTTGACTTTAAAAGTAATCAGAGCACTACCATGGTTAACCATGAGTTTTTATCCACCATTGAGAATGTGACAAGTAGGTACCTTTAATTCAAGAAATGCCACCTCAACCATTAGGGATGATGTCATTCCCTAAAATTTGATTCGTTCTCATAAAGTGAATTTTGATTGTACATTTTCCTTAGGAGGCCCATTTTAGACCTCAAAATTCCCCTAATGAACCCATCCCATTGAGGAGAATTGGGAACACCCTCCTTTGTTGTCCTCCCAGGTGCCATTAATACAAAATTCATTCAACATATTCTTGTCTTGTCTATTGTATGCATGAAGTAAATCTTGTTTTTTCTACTGCTTAATGTCTTCTAATGCATATATCTAATTTTTTGCAGCATTTATCTTGATCACCTAACTGCAGATCTTAGGATATTAGCAACCATATTTGTTTTTAGGGCTGTTTGTTATGCACAACTAAAGTGGTCTTTTTTCGTACACTTGGAATTAAGATTCATACTAACAGCAAGTGTCTTGACAATTCACCCTTCCTTCTCCTTCACCTTTGTTCTTCGGAGCCATAAGCGATGAGACAACACCTACATCCTTTACAAACCTGTAGTAAAATATTTTTCAAATTACATGATCAAATATGACCCAAGCATCCCATGCTTGCCACGAGTTTATAAAACATACTCTATGGTCAAGTTTACAACAAAATGGAATCAATACCCTAGGTATCAATATAAGGCAAAAACATCATTGTCTCTTCACAAGTGATGGAAATCACATCATCACATTTAGATTTTAAATTGAAACACATGATTTAAAAAGTAATGCCATGACGTACTAGCACACCTAGAAAAACCATCTCTCACTTATCAAAGTGAATGGGTCATCTCTCTCTCGCGTATTTCCGTGTCAGACCACTATTTCAACCAGTTCTCATATTGATGTTTTATCCTTAAGGAATTGCTCTATATGGAGCCTCCAACACGTTGCTCTTTGATGGCCACTTCTGTCGCAATGACTGTAATGAGTATTCTTCCTCCAAACCTGATTTACCTTCTTCTTTTCCTGCAGTGGAGAAGGCCTTTCATGCCACATCCTCTTTCATCCTGCCATTCTTTTCCAGCACTTGACAAACACATGGTTATGTAATCCACAAAAAATACATGTTTTTGGATGCCATGATTTATGTTCATTATTAGTAACATTCTTGTAATCAAAATGAACATTAGAATACTGAGAATTGTTATACTATTGGTATCTAGTGCAATCATGGGGATGAGAGCTTGCCTCAGTTGTTTCTCTGCAATATGCACTACGACGGGATGAGGCTGAAGCATTCCTATCAATCCCCTTCCTCGATGAGTTCAAAAATGTCATGGAGGCTTCTGATACCTTTGAGAATTATCCTCTAGTGTATCCCAAACATTTTAATCGATGTCTCTGCACATCCTCCAATGGTTGAGTTATGCCTTGGCCATTCACACCAAGTCCTCCTCCTTTGTACCCCATCTTGGTGAGGAGTCTCATGCCAGATCTTGTAATGGGTATCTCCACATTTCCAACATAAATGATAGCATGTGAAGATGAAATTGAAGAGAAATAATTATTTTTTACCTCAACTGTTGATTCAGGAACAAGTGGTGATGGATTCTTTAATCCTTTGTTGCGCTTCAACTCCTCCAAGGCCTCTTTCATGGCTCACAACTAAAGTTGCAATCTCTGCTTCTCCTCTTCTCTTCTCACAGTATCCTCCTTAATTCAACATTCTCTTCTTGAAGATTTTTTTTGATATCCTCATTCTAATGATGCGAGGACAATGAAGGTGACGAAGAAGGTGCATAAGCACTGGAAGATGCAGACGAAGCATCGTTCTATTATCTTTATTTCTCCTCTTCCTCTATTCTCTTCTCATAAGCATCATAAATTTTGTCCACCATTTTGGATATCCTTAGGAAGGCCTCGTACATCTGTTTTTCATCCTCCATGGCTGCACATTTAATTGTTCACACTCAAAATTCACATCAGTGAGAAGACCGCTCCTCTTCCCATTGAGATTCCTCATAAGCCATGTCTCTTCTTCGTGGTGCACATCCTTCTTCGGGATCAAAGGACTTAAGTTTTCCTTCGCCTCTTTGAAGCTTATTTCTAGTTAGCATGTAGTCATGAAATTCACATCAAAAAAGACCTAATATCATACCACTTGAACCAAGATCTTTTTATTATAGATGTGTAAAGAATTACATATGAAAGAGCATGTGAACCAGGAAAATTAAAGCACAAATAAATGGAGAGAAGAAAGAACATGAAAGCATGAAAAGACGACACAAGGAATTGATTACAGAGTTCGTCCAATTTTGAATACGTCTCCGAACCCTGCTCTACATTGTGAAGGCCTTCATTCATTAAGTGGCATTAAAGAGAAGAAGTACAAGAAAAATTACATAATGGACCCTTATACCTCAAAGCTGGAAGATGGTAAAAAAATGGAGAATCCGGTTAACGAATTTGACATCACAACTTAGTTCATGGTGAAAAATATTGTAGAAATAACTACCCACATGTCCAATTCTGACAAAGAGCCATTATGCACCTCTTAGAATATTTATAATATCCCAAGATTCCCTGGGGAAAGGTTTTGGCCTCCTGCTGAATCAAGGTTCCGTCGCTACAACATTGATCCGCTCCTGCTCCGCTGCTTCTCCCCATGCAAATGAAATGTCTAAAATTTAAATAGGAAATGTTGGGTGAAGCCACCAAAGCAAAGCCCCGTGGCTTAGCGGTGGCGAATTTTTTTGTTTGGGAGGAGATCTAAGTTCGAATCCCACTCGCTCTATGAAATAGTGTTTTGTTTTATTATAATATAATAATAGGTGGGCGGGGTTTGCACCACACGGCCCCGACCCAACCTACCACCATATTTATAGTGGTGTTTACCATTAGGGTGGCGGGTCCATCGGGGGTGGCCCACCCCCCAATAAATTTAATATTTTTTAATGCGGGGTTGGCAGCCCACCACCCTATTTTTATATTATTTTTTTTATATAAAAGGAACCAATTCGTTTTTTGTTGGCATACGGGATTTTAGACAAACTCTTCATACGACAAATTCGCGCGATATCGGGAGCTAGGTTTTCCAACCTAGGTGTCGGTAAATTTTCATAACACTTAAACTTGGCCCCAAGTCTAAATTTGATTAGGAGATCATGTGTTATGTACAAAATTGAAAGTACTCGAAACTGTACCAGAAAAAAAGTGACCAGGTAGCTCTCGTCATTGCAATTCTAGCGCCGTGAACGGTTCGAAAAGCCGATGTCATATGAGGGAGATATCGCATTTTGTCTATTTTCTAAAACAGGAAAAAAAATGAGCAGAAAAGTTACAATGATAATGTGGCAGGTCCAGTCAGAAATGCAAGAATTCTTCTCCAGAAGAAAACAATGACATTGCGCCAAGTGGCATTGCCGAAGATGACTAGTAAGTGAATTTATTTTTAATTCCTAAGTCTAAGTTGATTTTATTAATGTTGGCATGTCATTTTATGATGACCAATGGGGAAGGGAACGTGGCATGCCAGGTACCATCCCATGGTAGGCAGGTTGGATTAAGGTTGAATTACGAGATTAATTGAATATATATATATATATATATATATATATATATATATAATACACACACTCACACACACACACACACATATATATATGCTTATTATAAAGTTTTTACCCACATTTCGGCAGGGTCAACCAATTATGGAAGAGCTCTTCTAAACAGTATGGTAGAGGTTTAATTGGATTCAAGCTCCAAGTTTGGCAGAAAGGTTTCATTGACATGTTTAACAAAATGTTTTTGGCAGAGTGGGGTTCGAACCCATAACCTACTGCCTGCCAACAAACCTCATGACCAGCTCTCCTATACATTGGGTATTAACCAGCTAAGGTCTACACCTTAATTTATTGTTTATGTGCTCGATGATTGGGGGATTGGAGGGAGCCAGCACCCTCCCCATATGTCTTTGGCCCAATAACCAATGGCTACCACCGGCACGCCAACCAACTGTTACAACCACCAACGTTATGTAACATGCACATGCTACGAAGTTTTAGCCGCGCATTTTTCTCTAGAAGTTGCGGTTACCAAAGGTCACATGAGTTTACACCATTGCAACTACAGTTGCGACTTGAGTTCCTCTCGAGTTAAATGCTATCTGCGAGGTTTGGGGGTTGGCATGTAGCCACCCCCACCTATTAGCCATAATATTAAATGCCAACGGTTAGCGATTTGGTGGGATGTTTAGTGCAACCACCATTTTTGGAGTTTTGGTCGGATTTAACTCCAGTTAAGTGGAGTTCCCCACTTTTAGTGGATTTTTTCTAGGTGTTATTGGGAAAAGGCTTTGGGAGGTCAATGTTTGACCAATTTGGGTAAAAAAAAAGTCTACCTAGACTAATTTGGGTATTCTGGAGCCACTGGTGCAGAGAAAACAGCCATTGGAGGCTTTTAAACACATGTATTTTAAATTTTGATCATAGTTACAAAGAGGGACATGCCATTGGGAGTTGGACCAGCAGATGTAGCCCAGGAGGGGTGAACTGCTTCATCATGCCTACTGTATAAAACTTATGTGTGATGTTACTTCTCTGTCATACACCGTTGTACATTGTTATTTAGGCTTATTTTCATACTTAAAACTCACTAATACATCTATGTTTCATAGTTAAAAAACTCATTCCTTAAGAAAAAAATGGAGAAAAATTGTACATGCTTTTATTACTGAAAGGACACTTAGCACATCAAACTAATACACTCCTTTCAGATCAAACTTTGACCAAAAATTTGACTCGCTCTAACTTATTCATACAACCTCAGATTGAAGTGTCATTTGCACTGTTGGATTCAGAATGGAGAACACTTCAACATGGTCCTAATATTGTTGTCATCTGGCCACTTTGATGTTTGAGCCATTTCTAATGCCACTTATACTTTGAGACCCACTTGTACTTGTGATATCCATGTGGATCACTCAACGACCTAGAAAAATCGTCAACTTAGGAGAACACAACTTACCTTTGATCAAGGATACATTTCTCTATTATTTCTCATGGACCTGTGAAAATATTATTCCTAAGATTTTAGACCTAGTTAGGGCACCAAACCAGCTCACAAAATACCTCAAAATTGTTGTCGTCCCTTGCTAACATACCAACCCTTCTTTGCTACTACTTAGGTCACCTTAGGATGTTTTATAGCTCCTCTTTGACCGCAAAACACTAATTTTGGGCTCAATCCCTCCTGTAATCGACCAAAAAACTTCGACCCTATTTCCTTAAGAATAACATCCCCAAACCATGTACTTTTCTTTCCCTCAATCATGCAACTATCCACCAAATCCTACTCGAACTTCTTCCAAACACAAACAGACCTAAAATGAATCCCTTTTCACCCTCAAAATTGTCCTCTTAAGTCGTGGCTAATTCAGATTCTCTCCATAATGATAATTTTCATTTTGGTTGGTGAGAATGAGCCTCCTTCTCACTCTTATTTTTACCTTTCTCTATGGTGACATCTAGCCTTTCAAGAAGCCCATTCTATTACTACAAAAAAATGCATTCATATTAAAAAGGACACAAACTTGGATCTAAAAAGGAGGTAAACTTAGATGCAAAATAATATGCAAAAAGGGATGTAAACATGGTCACAAACATGGGTGCAACAACGGACACAAAATTATATGAAAAAGTGGATGTAACAATAGATACAAAAAAATGCAAACTTGGATTCAAAACAATATGCAAAAAGGGATGTAGAAGTGGATGCAAACATCGGTGCAACATGAGAAACAAAATTGGATGAAAAAAATGGATGTAATGGAAGTAGATGAAAAAGTATATACAAAATGAGATGCAAATCCCAATGCATAAACCTGATACAAAAGTGGATGATAAAAGAGATGCAATATTTGATGCAAAAGAGGATGCAAACATGGATGCAAAATTGGAAGCAAACATGGGTACAATAGAAAGTGAAAAACATGGTGCAAATTGTGGCACAACAAAAGTGGATGTAATGATAGATTAAAAAATATAAGCAAATGAAGATGCAAATAAAGATGCAAAGGTGGATGTAAACATGGATGCAACAGTGGATGAAAAATTAGATGCAAAGTTGATGAAACAAAATTTGATGCAAAAGTAGATGCAAAATGAGACACAAAACCTTAGATGCAAATCTTGACGCAAAAGTGGATACAAAAAGGTATGAAAAAATAGATGTAAAATATGATGAAAACTTAGACACAAATGAGAACACAAACATGGATGCAAATGTAGAAGAAAAAGTGGGTGCAAAGGGAAGTTCCAAACTAGGAGGAAATTGTGGCTCAACAAAATTGGATGCAATAGTGGATGCAATAATAGATGAAAAAGATGATGTAAATATGGATTAAAAGCAAGATGAAAAAGTATATGCAACAAAATTATATGCAAAACTAGACACAAACCTTGATGCAAAACTTGGCACAAATGGGATGTAAACAATGATGCAAAAAATGATTTAAAAAAGGATGCAAAAGAGGATGGAAAATATGGTGCAAAATTTGATGGAAGTGTAGGCGCAAAAAGTGGATGCAATAGAGGAGGTAAAATTAGGTGTAACAAAATTAGGTGCCAAAATTGATTAAAAACCTGTAGCAAAACCTGGTGCAACGGATGACACCAAACTTGGCATAAAACATGGTGCAAAACCTATTGCAATACCTGGTGCTAAACTTGGTGGAAAAATAAGTGCAAATTTTGCATAAAAAATTTCACCATATTTGATAAATGGACATCAGCATAATTCATTTTTTGGTCATCTAACCTATGATCATTAGATGGACCCAAGTACACCATGTAAGACCAATTTTACCGTAAGTAAAATTGCCTTCACTATGTTAAATAACTTAATAAACCACATTTATTAAGTTATTTATGGTCCAAACAGGAAACCCCAAAAGGAAATATTAAACAAACCTATATTTGTTTGATTTTCCTCATGGAATAATTAATTAAACCATAATTTAATTATTATTCCCAATCATGTTTAACCCAAAATCAAAGAAATTAATTAGATAAACCTTTATTTATCTTATTATTTCTAGGAATAATCATTTAAACCTTATTTAGATGATATTCCTTGTTAAATATGACCAAATCACCCACAAATAATTAAATAAATCATTATTTGTTTAATTATCTTTCAACCACTTCCTTAAATAATTAAATAAATCATTATTTATTTGATTATCTTCTAACCGCTTCCTTAAAAAGATAAATAAATCATTTATTTATTTATTTTTGACAAATTAAGGGATTTGACCCAAGTCAAATACCTTTTCCTCCAACAAATATAATAAAATATTCCATAAAAAGTGGATCTAGATCTGGTTAACCCATGCACCAAGATCTAGAATGACCCAATATTTTGTTATAAATAGGAGGGTTTTTCCTACCATTCTTCACCTTTTGTTGCCCATTAGATCACTCTGGATCTATACACTTGGTCCCATTTTTCTACCATTTGCTGTGTGAGCTCCCTTTGAGTTCCATTCTTTGTGTGGGTTTTCTACACCAACAAGAGAGAAAAATCTTAGATCTGAAGTGCTGAGGACTTCCAAGAACCCATCCCACTGAGGAGAATTGGATACGCCTTCTTGTTTTCCTCCCAGGTGCCCAATTAATACAAAAATTCTTTCAAAAAATTGTTCTTGTCTTGTCTATTGGTATATGGAGCAAACCCTTGTTTTTACTTCTTAATGTCTTTCCATGCATAGATCTGGTTTTTTGCAGCTCTTTTCTTGTTCAACTAACCACAGATCTGAAGATATTGGCAGCCACTTTTGTTGTTAGGGCTATTAGTTATGCGTAGCTAAAGTGGTCCTTTTTCGTACACTTCGACAAAGGATTCATACTAACAAATGGCGACTCCACACGGGTTTTAAATTACAACCGCTGTCGTTTTTCATATTCCTGCATATCTAGCTACTTCAGACCCTAGGGTTTCTTTTCAGCTGTTTATTTTTCCCATTTTTATGTTGTTTTCCTCACATAAAACCCTAAAACATTAAAATTTTTAACTTCTGTGTGTTTCCGGCCCTATTGCGCAAGTAAGCGACACCAGCCACAACTGAGACGACAACTTTTCTGAAAATCTA